>JARYGA010051987.1:0-29809 GCA_030545235.1 Helianthus tuberosus | reverse complement strand
AAATAACTTGAAAACTAAAAGACTTGAATCTTGAATCATGAAACATAAGCTTAAATAAGATGAAATATGATGAAATATGGTTGATATGATGTTGTTTAGTGAATGTATGATGTTTGCTTACTAGAAATATGATGTTGAACATCATACGGAACTTGTTAGAGTATGATTAAAAACATGGTTTAACAAGTTAGAGATGATTATGTGCTCTCATGAAATAATCATCTTCAAAACTAACATGAACTTGAAAGTAAAAATGATTTTCTTACAAAGTAACAAACCAAATGAACAAGTAAACTTGTGAACCCAAGACTTGTGTATGATTTTACTAGAAAAACCAAGTTTAAAAGACGGTTTTTGAAAGATCATGATTCTTACATATACTTACACTATTTTTGGAAATAAAATAAGTGTAGGAAGTCTAATAAAACAAGAAAATGTTGTAAATAAATACTTTTGTAAAACGAGTTCGCAAGTTGTAAACATCTAAAAATCCCGAGAATGGGATTTTAACAAAAGTTAACAAACTTTGGAGGGTAACTAAACCCACAAAACACTTCACCGAGTTACTACACATTTTTATAAAACATCAAGTTCATGTTGTGTTATAAATAGAATAGTTTTGCACTTGGTAAGTGTAATATTGTTTAGAGTATGGTTGTTGATTGATTTGAATGATTTTTCGAAAAGAAAATGATATGCTTATTAGCATGGACACCTCCATTTACAAAGGAGACTATGGAAAAATTTTCTAAAAATCCCAACACTTTGAAATTATTTTCTAACAAGTGTTTACAAATAGGTTTTAACTTTGTTTTTCAAAATAAACTTCGCCATAGGTTTTGTTACAAGAATACAAAGTATTGGAGGTTGGTTTTTATAAATAAAAATGGACAAATATATATTTTGAATATATATTTTATATCAAAACGCTTGTGTGAATATTTGTTACATGGTGAACTAGTTATATTATTTTAGGGTAAAATAATGTAACTTAACAATACCATGGAAATTACAACTCCAAAATAATACCAGAAATCACAATGAATAAAATATTTAAGTTACACACTTGGTATTGTAAAACCGAACGCAGAAACGTAACTTATGAAATATCCCAGAAAATACTGTTACACATATATTTTTGGTAAATATTATTTAGGAAACTAAAGGAGTGAAAATATATATTATTTTTGGAAAAAATATATATTTTTTGGAATACATTATTTTTGACAAATAAATTATATATATTTTAAGTGAGACTTAAAAATATAATATTTTGGAACTACAATATACATGTATAAATACCCCCATCCTTGGGAAGGAAATACGAAGTTAAAATACTTGTAAAGTATTAATGCGAAATATTGTTTAATCAATTATTCCAGAACAAAATATAATTTAAAGTTAAAATAATTATTTAAAAAATAATTATAACTTGGAATAATATTCGGACACAAGAAGCGCAACTAAAAAACATTAAACTCTAAGCCAAGGCACGACTTGTTCGTCTAATAGACATTAGTACGTTGTAGGTTGTCGTGTAGCTGACAGAACTTGAGTTGCCGGTACGAGACGCACTACAGTGAGTTCATGTCCCCCTTTTCTTTTAACTGATTTCAGTTTTATACTTTGGGGGTGAAATACATGTTACGATTATTACAAACGTTTATTACATGGTATGATTAGCTTAAGGAGGGTTTACTACTAGATCATGTGAAGGGTGGGTACAACACTTAAGGCCATTAATCCTCATTGTAGGACCAAGGGACATGAGTGATAGATCTATTTGGGTGTAGCGAGCCCACACCCATGCGGACCAGGGTGGCCCATGTGGTGACTATGTCTTTATCCCGGAGACAAATTTGCTAGGTTTGAGTCTTCCTGCACCATTTCACACATACCATTGGCTTTGCAACCCATTGGTGATCTCTTTTTCCTTAATTGCTACATACCAGGGACTTTCATACATACATACATACTTTAAAGGTTTATACATACTCACATACACATGAACTCGCTCAACTTTTGTTGATTTTTCAAACTACATGTATTTCAGGGAATTAGTGGATCTGGCGAAGTATGCATGTGTCAAGCTGCGTAGTGAAATAAAGATGTCATCCGAGGTTATTGAGTTTAGGAGGTGTATCCCTTTCCTGGATGAGATACATAATTCTAAACTCCGGTTTTATTTACGTACTTTTGTAGCTTATTTTAAGTGTTGATGTTTTCAAACAATGGTGTTGTGGTAATTTCTCACTTTAATTAATGGATGAACATCTCGTATTTTTATCATATAGCGTTGCTATGATTGTTGCTATGGTATTAAGAAGTCACACCAAATAAACCACGCTTCCGCAAAAGTCAGGGTGTGACAGCTTGGTATCAGAGCCTCGATCATAGCGAACTAGGATTCTTTCTCGAGTCTAGACTATGATCATCAGGGCTCTCACGAAAACATTTTTCAAACATTTTTACATTGCATACACTAAACGTCCAGATCCAGGGAACAAACATTTTTACAAACAAAAAGGCACAAATACACATTTCGAAATTTATGTTTATATTTCAGTCTTAGAGACTGAGGGAGGATCAGTCTTAGAGACTAAGGGAGGATCAGTCTTAGAGGCTGAGGGAGTTCAGTCTTAGAGACTGAGGGAGGATCAGTCTTAGAGACCGGGGAAAATTTAGTCTTAGAGACTGGGAGGTTGGTCTTAGAGACCAGGGATTTAGTCTTAGAGACTGGGGAAATTTAGTCTTAGAGACTGGGAGTTGGTCTTAGAGACCAGGGAGTTAGTCTGAGAGACTAGGGAGTTCAGTCTAAGAGACTGGGTGGGATAGTCTAGGGAAGACTAGGATGATTACTTGCTTACATTATTGTGACTTACATGATTATTTGATTACATGTTGATATATGTGCATATGTGTGGTTGTGTTACATACATTATGCCATCTTCTTCTGATAGTGGAGTGTCCGACACGATAGACCCTTTGGCTATTACCTCGGATGATGAGATAGCCACGGACCCAGATGTTTATACATCAGACACCACGAGTACCGACGAGGATGATTTTCACCCCTTCGCCCTACCAGACATTGGAGACGACATGCCTTTAGCTGATGGTCTTTTCGATGGGGATCTACCTCTCATTCAGATCCCTGCTCCTCTCCCTCTCGCTGCAGTTCCTGTTGAGGATCTGCCACTTGACGACATCGATCTATTCATCGAGGGTCCCCTGGAGGGTGACCAGGATGGCGAGGCCCCGATGGATGACGATATTCCACTTGTTGATATTTCGGTTGATGACCTTGTTGTCCCTGTTGTTGAGGTTCCTGATATGGAGGTTCCTTCTGATTCTTCTAGTCCAGATTCTTTTGAGTCAGTGTCATCTTCTACTCTCCATGCACTGGGGTTACAACGATACCCCACAGACACTGATACCGACACTGCGATGTCTGAGGCGCTCGTTCTGCAGCTGGGTTTTGGGTTCATCCCTGACTTCCCACACGATTTCGATTCAGACCAGGATGTTGAGTTTATTCCTGATGAGCCACCTGTTGAGGCCCCTGTTCTTCCTGATGATCAGCTACTTGGCATGCCCGCTGATCATGAGCCTGCTTTAGCCGACCTAGAGCCTTTGGTTGCGCCAGAGCCCGTTCTGGCTCACGACCCTTTACCTGTGCACGGCCCTATTCCTGTTGATGTACCAGTCGTTGCACCACCCATTGTTGATGCTCCAGTCGTTGTACCACCATTGTCGATACACCAGTTATTGCACCACTAGTAGTTGTTGCACTACTGCCCGACCCGGCCCCTGCGTTTGTTGACCGTGCACCTTTCGCCACCCATGTGGATCCTAGATATGCTGACACCCGTAACGGGTGGATTGAGGATGACGATTATCCTCCTTTTGTTCTACCAGTCACTCCCCCTGCTGCACCTGTTTTTGCACCTGTTGATGTTCCACAGTTTCACCCGCAGGTATCTGACGTTCACCGCATGGATTTACCCATTACTTTTCTACAGGACATTCCTCCTCCCCGTCCAGGGGAAGGACCTTCTACACAACAGCACGATCACATGCCACCTATGACAACAGCCTTTCCATTTATGCCTCCTTTTGCACCTGCTGCACACACTGCCTTTCCTTCTTCAGCACCCATGGGCGAGCCATTTATGTGGTCTTCGCCCAAAGTCATGCCTTTGTCAGATCCATACCATCCTTTTCATGTTGGGTATACGACGAATGCTATACTTCTATCCTTGCAGTTACAGTAGGATATGTTGAGCCAGAGAGTCGCTGAGCTTGAGAGGATCCCGCGTCCTCCATCTTTTGCTGATCCATCACAGTCTGCTTTTCCACCTGCTCCATTATTTCCTTATCCGGATTTCTATATCCGATTCCTGACGATGGAGTAGCAGATCGCTTGTTTGTAGCGTATTGCGCATGCACTCGAGGAGGATTTGGTGCATTTGCGCCGTTTGCTTTTCATTCCTCCACCTCCTCCTCCTCCCCCATCAGCTTGAGGATTTTTGGTTTGTTGCATGTAGCATTACTTTTGATGAGAAGACAACTATTGAGCCTGACTGCACAGCATTTTGAAGACCACGTTATGACTTTTGACATTTGACTTTTGGTTGTTGTATATTGTTAGACGATTCAGACGAGGGTGATGTGAACCTTACTCTCTTTTGATGTACGATACATTTGTGAAACTTGTAAACACTGTATTTGTGGTCTTGTTATATGATAGCTCAATCGCAGTATTCTCATTACATGCGTTGTTAGATTATTTGTTTTGTGTTATGACATGGGATGTTATGTGTTATTTGTGTTGATGAATGTTATTACATACGCGTATTACGTACTCACTATGCTTATTATGGCCTGACCTATACAATCTTCTTATAGAAGATGCCTTCCCGGAAGGAAAACTGTTTGCCCAATACTGAGACCGAATTGCAAGCAAGGATCTCCCAAGAAATAGCGGATTACGAGGCCTCACGCACCGAAACTAGCGGGAATACCTCGAGGAACAACCCACCAAATGGCTGTACCTACAAGCAATTTTTAGACTATAAACCGCTAAACTTTGATGGCACCGGGGGTGCAGTGGCGTATGTTCGATGGACGGAGAAGACAAATTCCATGTTAAGGATGAGCAAATGTGCACCAGAACAGCAAGTTACCTACATTTCTGGATTGTTCACTGATGGAGCACTTTCATGGTGGAATCTCCAGGTCCAAACCCTGGGAGAGGCAGCAGCTTACGCTTTGACGTGGACCAAGCTAAAAGATATCATGCGTAAAAAGTATTGCTCCAGGGCTGAGATACAGAAGCTGGAAATTGAATTTTGGAACCTTAAAATGGACGGCCTGAAGATCGCCGAGTATGTACAAAGGTTTCATGATCTGTCTCATGTGGTGCCATACATGGTTACGCCTGAATTCAAACGCGCGGAGCGTTTCATCTGGGGTTTGGCACCTCAGATTATGAGCATGGTTACATCGTCGAAACGTACAACGATTACTGAAGCTATCGATCTGAGTGTGTCACTGACTGAGGAAGCTATCAGGCTAAACAAGTTTTCAAACTCTGACCCTCAGAAAAAGAAAGAAACAGATGTGGAATCCTCAGGAGAAAACAAAAGGAAGTTTTCCAATTTTAAAAAGGGTACCAGCAGCGCTAGCAGGAAGAAGGAGGTGAACCCACCAGTTGAAGCTAAAACTGGTGCTGCAGTAAAAGGGAAGGGATACATGGGCACTCTGCCCAAGTGAGAGATATGTCAGTATTGATGCGGGTTGGTGTGTATATGGAATTAAGTTTATTTTAAGCCCTTTTTACACGTTAGTCAAGTTTTAAATTTATAAAACACGATATTTTACTAACACCAAACACACTATGGGCAAGTGCACCCATCGTGAGCGTAGTATAGTGTTGGTAAGATACCGAGGTCATCCAAGGACACACGAGCTTTTAGTACCAGTTTATCCTCAACGTCTAATCAAATCAAAAGTTTAGAAAAAAGGTTTTTAAACTAAAAACTGAATAAAATGCTGAAAAATAAAATAAAAATAAAACAGATAGACAAGATGAATCACTTGGATCTGACTCGTGTATAGTGTAACCTTTGATTATTTCCGCAGTTTTGCACTTTTTAAGAGATTATCTTAGTTATTGTAGTAGGCCTCTCTTTTGAAGGTGACGTTACCCTCAACCCAGTAGTTTGAGTCAGCAAGGATACAATCCTAAAGGGTCGGAATATTGAAAGATAATTAATTAAGTTATTAATGCATATTGTGGTAGGCCCCTCTTTTGAAGGTGACGTTACCCTCGGCTAAGTAGTCTGAGTCAGCAGGGATACAGTCCTAAGTAGCCGGGTTAAAATATTAATAGTAGTTTAACATATGAGGGGATCAAAGAGTTTGGACCCCCGCCATCCAATACCGGTGGGTATTGAAGGAGGTCCTACTAAATTTGACCCAGGTCCTTTGTAGGATCTATACACTGAACAATGGCAAGACTCTTACCAAACTGTTCCCTTAACCCCCGACCAGGTAGCCAACATACCTCCATATAGACCGTGGAGATATGAATGGTGAAAATATTTTATTTTATATAGACAGTAAAATAATGCCAAGACACCACGGACAAACGATAAGGAAGAATCACATTCAACATAAGAAACTAGTTATTAAAGTCATTAATACATAACCAAGTAAAAAGTGCGAAAAGATTAAAAATAAAAAGTATTACACTAGACACTTGTCTTCACCAAGTGATGTAAGAGACTTAGGCAAACATGGCCTTTGATTGTCAAGAACTCTTATGATCAATCTTGGATCCCGAGACGACTCACACACTCTATGATGGACAATGGATGATGGTGGTGGATAATGGTGTTGTGATGGTGGTGGGTGGTGGGTGAAGTGTGAGAGAGGTGGTGTGCCAAGGGATGAGTTGCAAGTGATCCAAGCACTCCTATTTATAAGCTGAACAGAAGCTCGGGCACGGCCCCATGTCCGTTGGGCACGGCTCCGTGTCCATCCTTCTCTCTTTCTTCATTAATTGCAGTTTATCTGCATTAGTTGACCACGCCCCCGTGTCCGCTGAGCACGACCCCGTGTGTAGAAGCGTATCGGTACTATCAAGATTTGCTTGAATTCTGCGAATCTTATAGTTGACCATGGCCCCGTGTCCGCTGAGCACGGCCCCGTGGTGGGTGATGGAAGCTTCTACAACCTTGTCTTTTCTGCTGACACTTGGGCACGCCCCCGTGCTCACTGAGCACGGGGCATGTTCAGTCTTCTGTCTTCTTGATTTTGCTTGGGAAGATGCTGTCGGGGGGTCGGGCATGCCACGTTTGTTCCTTTTCTTGTATTTATGTTAGATTTAAGCACACTTTTTCCAACATTAGTACTAAAAAATGGTTAGTTTTATGCCACAATTGATGTAATTTATATGTTGCATTTTGTGCACATTAGTATCATCACTCTGGCCAGTGTAGGTTAAGGAAATGTGAGTCATGTGGGAAGACCGACCACTCAAAGGATACATGTTGGGTTGGAACTGGTGCTGGGCGTGGAGGTCAGCGAGGTTATGGGAATGGTAATGGAAACCGCCAACAAGGAGGAAATGGCGGAAATGGAAATCGTGAAAATGTTGGGAATCAAGCGGGTGCCCGGGGAGCGAACATTTATCGAGGTGGTAATGGTAATGGGAATGGTCGAGGACCAGGGTGTTTTAACTGTGGAGACGTGGGGCACTTCAAGCGAGAGTGCCCAAAACTCAACCAAGCACAAGGAAAAGTTTTCAATATCGGTGCGAGGGAAGCACGCCAGGATCCAAATGTCGTTACTGGTACATTCCCTATTAATCAACGCTTTGCATCTGTACTATTTGACACTGGTGTCGACTATAGTTTTGTATCGCTAGAATTTAAGAAAATGCTTGGGTTACCTACCAGTAAGTTACACATTCCGTACTCAATTGAACTGGCTAATGGAAAGCTAGTTGAAACGAATGAAGTCATCAGAGGATGTGTAATAGAGCTGGGAGAACACGAGTTTACACTGGATTTACTGCCAGTCGAGTTGGGAAGCTTCGATGTGGTGGTAGGGGTGGATTGGTTGTCAAGCAATAGAGCCGAAATTGTATGTCACGAGAAGACCATTCGCATCCTAATGGCGGATGGAGAAACGATTGTGGTACATGGAGAGAAGCACGATAAGCCTCTAAGGATCATTAGCTCTCTGAAAGCTCGAAAGTGTTTGAAGAAAGGATGTGTTGCCTTCCTGGTACACATCGTGGATAAAGAAGCCGCTGAGCCGAAACTAGAAGACATTCCAGTCATGAAGGAGTATCCTGAAGTCTTTTCAGAAGACTTGCCTGGATTGCCGCCCAGAGGCAAGTTGAGTTTCATATTGACTTAGTTCCGGGCGCCACACCTGTAGCTAAGGCACCTTATCGACTTGCACCTTCAGAGATGTAAGAGCTGTCAACACAACTTCAGGAGCTACTGGATAAGGGATTCATCAGACCAAGCTTCTCGCCTTGGGGAGCTCATTTTGTTCGTTAAGAAGAAAGAAGGTAGTTTTCGCATGTGTATCGACTACCGGGAGCTGAATAAGTTGACAATCAAGAACAGATATCCTTTGCCAAGGATCGATGACCTGTTCGATCAATTACAAGGTTCAAGTTTTTACTCCAAGATCGATCTATGATCAGGTTATCACCAGTTGAGAATACAAGAGGAAAGTATTCCCAAGACTGCTTTTAGGACTCGCTATGGACATTACGAGTTCCTGGTTATGCCATTTGGTTTGACAAACGCGCCAGCTGTATTCATGGATTTGATGAACAGAGTTTGTAAGCCGTACCTCGATAAGTTTGTGATTGTGTTTATTGATGACATTTTAATCTACTCAAAGACGAAGGATGAGCACGAACAACACTTAAGAGCTATTTTGGAATTGCTTAAGAAAGAGAGATTATACGCGAAGTTCTCGAAGTGCGAGTTCTGGTTACGCGAAGTCCAGTTTCTTGGTCATGTGGTTAATAGAAATGGAATTCATGTGGATCCAACAAAGATCGAGGCGATCAAGAACTGGGAGACCCCAAAGACGCCAACCAAGATTCGACAGTTTCTAGGTTTGGCTGGTTATTATCGCAGGTTTATTGAGGATTTCTCGAAGATCGCTCAACCTTTGACCTCTCTCACTAAAAAAGATAAGAAGTTTGATTGGGGAGACAAGCAAGAAGAGGCATTTCAGTTGTTGAAAAACAAGCTTTGTGACGCGCCAATATTGTCTCTACCCGAAGGCACGGACGACTTCGTGGTATATTGCGGCGCCTCGCGTCAAGGTTTAGGCTGCGTGCTTATGCAGCGAGAGAAGGTTATAGCATATTCTTCTCGCCAGTTGAAGGTCCACGAGAAAAATTACACCACACATGATTTGGAGTTAGGCGCGGTGGTGTTTGCTTTGAAAATCTAGCGACATTACTTATATGGCACGCGATGTACAATCTATACTGATTACAAGAGCCTGCATCACATTTTTGATCAAAAAGAGCTTAACATGAGACAAAGACGCTGGGTTGAACTATTAAATGATTATGATTGTGAGATCAAGTATCACCCAGGGAAGGCGAACGTGGTCGCCGATGCCCTGAGTCGTAAGGAAAGGATCAAGCCCATAAGGGTTAGGGCTTTGGAAATGATCATACAAACGGACCTCTCATTGTACATTTGTGCCACACAGAGAGAAGCTCTCAAAGAAAGGAATATTGAGAATGAGTATCTCCGTGGGATGGAGAAGCAGTGTCACACCCCGACCACGTAAAACAACAAAACGTAGCGGAAACGTCGGGGAGTGTTGTAACAGAATCATTGTTTCACAACCATGGATTAATCAAATTTCGTTTTATTGAATTAAATGAGTTACAATGTCTTAACAACAAGGAAACATAACATAATTAACTAGTCTTGCATCTTTTAATGTCACTAAGGCCTCGTCCATTCCTATGTGAGCATACGCCAATATCATCATCAAATATCATCAACTATTGTACCTGAAACACATGTGAAAATACGTCAGCATAAAAATGCCGGCGAGTACATAGGTTTTACTTGAGTGTTGGACTCATGGCTCGTTTTACATGTTGCAATACTTAATTAAAAACCTTGTTTTGAAAAGTATAGTATTGCGACATAATTAACCAACTCAAATCAAGTTGGTTATAATTTATAAAATCTCGTAGCCATGATTCTTAACTCCAAAACATTTGTTTAATTAAACCCAGATTGGAAATCGTTTTTGGAATAAAAACTTGAATAGTATATATATATCGTTAGAAAAACCTTGTAATATAACTTTGTTTTGTTAACAATTGCCCAAGTGATCTAGATAACGCAACGATATATAATGTGTTAAAAGCACTTATATATAGGAAGTACCAGCGGCGTATCCACCATGCTTTTAACGCATTACACCCGCCCCGTTACCTAATCACTTCCCTTAATCCCAATGGTTCAAACAGTTACAAATGGTTCATGTCCAACAACAGATACAAACGGTTCACATGGTTCAACAGTTACAAACGGTTCACATAATTCAACGGTTACAAAAGGTTCACAAAATCAAATGGTTACGAAGGTTCACATAGTCAAGTAGTTACAAACGGTTCAAAATGTAATTCAATGTGTCCATATGCTGGATGAGCATATGCAGTAAAATGTAATGTAAAACATTGTCCTAAGTATGCACACAATGGACATACATAGCATAAAATGTAATGTAAAACGATGTACTAAGTATGCACACAATGGACATACATAGCAAAAACATAATGAAATCATGTACTAATAGTGTACTAATGAACATAACAAGTATATGATATGAAAACAAGAAAGTAACAAGTAGGCACATGTGTTTCACCCCAAAATGTTTGAAAAACAGTAAAAGAGGGGACTATGTACTCACTTGAGGGTGCTTAGAAGTCTTGAACAACAACCAAGCAAAGCTAGAAGGATCACGGAATCAAACGACACCCTATATAGGTAGCTATGTAAATAACCGTACCTAAATCGGGAGATCGGATAGAATGAGGTTTGTAAACCAAATGAGTAAAGAAACTCATGTAATATGGTTTAACAAGCCTACATTCTAAAAGGAAACCTAACCTAAGTGCTTACGACCCATTTCGACCCGTTTAGGTAGCTTATGCTACTTTAACGCGTCGTTCGCGTAAAACGTGTTCGGACCGCCTAACTAGTCCTATAACAAGTATTTTATGCCCTAACATGTTTAATAATGTTGCCTAATCAGTTTACATGTCAAAAATTATGTTACACATGCTTAAAATGAATTTTGGCGCAAAAAAAGGCATTTTGGTAATTTTCCTAAGGCATATAAACTACCTATCATACGACTAACTAAACGAAGTGACCATAAGGTATAACCTCGGAGGGTTATTCCTTATACAACTATGGTCACTAAACATGTTTGGTCGGATCCTAATGATCGACCAAACGGGTCTAGTTCGAAAGTCTAAGCGGTTGTTTAGACCACTTGACTTACGACTCTACATAAACACTAAACCTAAAGTGACGAGCTAAACATGCTAAAACATGTATAGTTAAGTTAGAAAACAGTTTTGTTATCAAAACAAACGGTTTTGATATCTAAAAGTAGTTTGGTTACAAAATACGCGAGAATACGCATTTTGGCCGAAACTACGACTCGTCACTGAGCCTAGATAACGTGATAATCAGTAGGTATAGTCACTAGGGACTATAACCATCGTGATTACGCTCACGCTATGAAGTTCAAATGAACTTCGTGTTGACCATAAAATGGTCAAAGCAGAAAGTCAAACAAAGTTTGACTTTTTAAACAAAAACGCATAAAAAGAACGAAGGAATACTTACAAAGGGTCCCCGCAAGCTTTGATTTCCAAGTATTCTCAGGTATGAAGTGGTAAACACCTCAACTTAGAGAAATCTCAGAAATCAAGTGGGTTTTGAAGCAAGGGGGTGGGGTTTATATAGGATTTCTAGGACCGTTAGGATCGTTCCTCGATTCCCGAGCTTAAATCTCATCCCTACACTTGCACCCACTGATTTGCAATACAATGGGCACTCAAAACCAGCCCCTAGGAAGCCCCAAAACCATTTGCAAGTGTTGGAAACAGCTGGATCAAGCTATTTTCAAGTTTATGCATATATGGCATGTTCACACGGGCCGCGTAAGATAAGCCCTTAGGCTTACGCGCCCCTCCTAAAGTCCCCAGTTCAGCAACAAGTTTCAGTATTTGCAGTTTTGGTCCCTATATGCTTTTAAGCCCTGTTTTGACATGTTTAAAGCTCGTTAAGCCATTTTCAAGGCTCTACAATGATGCCTAAGTATGAGGGACATGAAACATGCTAAAAATATCTCGGATGTCGGTTCGTTTGGCCGTATGATCGCGATGTTCGCTTAATTAAGACGGAAGTCGTAACGAACGCAAAAACGATCCAAACTAAGCGATGAATGGATTTTTCTTATGCCAAACACTAGAATAAAATATTTTAATGCTTACATAAATTTCTGGATGTACGGATGTATTCAGAACATAGGATATGCGCGAAAATGCAAACTTATGCACTTTTTGACGCTTTTAGTCCCTGAATGAACATAAAGTTTATTTTTGCGCACCAAACACCTCAAAGCCTATTTCTAAGCTATGTAAAGGATATTTAGGGCATATTTAACTTATGATCAAGTTCCAGATTATTCATTACAGTACAAATTGACATACTTTCACAGTTTGTCGATTTTAGTCCCTGTAAGCGAACAAACTTGTTTTCGGCATACCAAACCATCCAAAACTTATTTCTAAGTTATGCAAAGGTTATTTAAGGTATGTTAAGCCTATGTCACTATTCTGGAGTGTTTGTTGCATTAAATTGGTTATATTTACGCATCAGATTGCGTATAACCTTCAATAAAGTGATTTAAAGCCCGAAATCGAACAAGAATTGACATGTGCAAACGATACACTTATTTATACAAATCCCAAGTATGAAACACAATATTTCATTGATTTGGTTTTTGTTTGATGGTCGAAGTGACCCAGGTGTCACAAGCAGTTGGTACCAAACGGGGAAGGAACGTTGTGCTTCATGAAACGAATTTGGGTTCCCCTGTTTGGTGGTTTGAGAAATGTTATTTTTGATGAAGCTCACAAGTCACGGTACTAGATCCATCCAGGATCGGATAAAATGTACCAAGATCTAAAGGATTTCTATTGGTGGCCAAGGATTAAATGCGATGTTGCGAAATATGTTGCAAATGTTTAACTTGCGCCAAGGTAAAGTTTGAATTCCAGAAGCCTTCAGGTCTCTTGCAACAACCTGAAATACCCCAATGAAATGGGAACAAATTTCTATGGACTTCATAACGAAATTGCCAAGGACGCCCAAACGCCATGATGCGATTTGGGTAATTGTAGACCGTTTAACGAAATCTGCACACTTTTTGGCAAGTAAGGAGAAAGATAATACAAGTAAGCTAGCTGAGCTATACATGAGAGAGATTGTTGCACGACATGGAGTACCTCTCTCAATTATTTCTGATAGAGACAGAAGGTTCGTGTCAAGGATTTGGCAATCCTTCCAAGAAGCATTTGGTTCTCAGCTGAATTGGAGTACCACATTTCACCCGCAGACAGATGGACAGAGCGAACGAACGATTCAAACGTTGGAAGACATGTTGCGAGCTTGCGTAATGGATTTGGGTGGAAGTTGGGACACTCACCTCCCATTGGTTGAATTTTCATACAACAACAGTTACCATGCAAGTATTCAAGCCGCACCATTCGAAGCTCTCTATGGACGCAAGTGTCGATCACCATTATGCTGGGCTGACGCTGGTGATAGACAGCTTGTTGGCCCGGAATTGGTTCAAGAAACGACATAAAATATTTTCCAGATCTGAGAGCGCATCAAAGCGGCTCGTGATCGTCAAAAGAGTTATGCGCACCGAAGAAGGAAACCTCTGGAATTTGAGGTGGGAGATATGGTTTTTTTGAAGGTTTCACCTTGGAAGGGTGTGGCACGCTTTGGGAAGCATGGGAAGTTGAATCCGCAGTACATTGGACCATTTAATATTCTGAAAAGGGTTGGTTTGGTAGCATACAAGTTGGATTTGCCTGCTGAACTGAATGGCGTTCATGATAATTTCATGTATCCAACCTGAAAAAGAGTCCAACTCAAGAAACAGTGGTCATTCCTGCCGACGAAGTTCATATTGACGACACACTCCACTTTAATGAAGAACCCGTTGAGGTTACTGATTGGAAGATTAACAAGACACGCCGGAGTAGTGTCAAACTCGTCAAGGTTCGATGGAATGCATGACATGGCCCAGAATTCACGTGGGAGCATGAGGATCGTATGAAAGAAAAATACCCACATTTATTCCCCAAGACCCCTGCATCTAGTAGCAGAACTAAAATTCCGGGACGATATTTTCTTAACAGGGGGAGAATGTGACAACCCTCATAATTACAGGTATCCGTACAATTAATTAATATTAAATTTGTGCTTAATGACTGTGCTTGATTTCAACTGATGATTAAACTACTTTCTGATTCCTGTTACATACATACATATACATCACATTTCATACTGTCACTCCATTTATTAAATACAAACTTTAGTGACATACTTGATGCACAAAGCACAGTTAGCACAGTGAGCGGATAACTCAAGAACATGCTGACAATGCCAGCATATAGACAGACAATGTTTTGAGTCCAAGTATGAGCCAGAGACAAGGTACTACACTAGTATGAAGTGTAGGGAAGCGAGGACCATAAAACTGCGCCACTATGTGATAGTTTAAGTGCCGGAAAGTGCCTAAAACCCATTCAAAATGAAGAATTCTGCATTAACCAACAAAATTCAGCATTTTAACATGCTAGTACCATGCAAAAATATGACAAAATGGTCCTATATGCTTTCCTAATTGCCGAGAATTAAAAGTGTCACAAAAAGTTACATAAAAGAAACTATACGGTATAACGTAGCACTTTAACGGAACGGTATCTAACCGGACAACCGGACATTACCCGGAACACAAAAAATATTGTTAAAAACATTGTTTTTATTTTCCTGAGCTAGTTATGGTTTCCGAGCACTTTAACACACTACATAATTCATGAAACACCAAAACACAAGACTTTTACCACTTAATCTCCAATAATTACCGTCTTTTACCAACAATTTAGATCTTACCCCCCTCCCCCCTCATATAACCGTCCCCTAAGGGACCCCACCATAGGATTTCTAAATCTTCTTAGTATCTCCTCTAATCTTTCCTTGGATTTTGAAGTGATCTTGTTTGTACTACCTTGGACATTTTAACCATTGTGTAAAAGGAATTAGGAGTTTATATATTGGATAAGTATCATCATCTTCTCCACAACACCCCCACTCCTTTCTTTCCCTTGTACTCGGCCGCCCCCTCATCACCACACCACCACCATTTTCTTGCAAGCTCCATCCATTCCGAGCTTCACTCAAGGTGCACAAAGGTGATTTATGAAGTGTGGAATTCACGGATCTTGAAGGACCTCTACCACAAGCTTTTATCCACTCATTTTCTCCATTGTTTCTTCCCTAGCTTTAAGCTAGTTGTAAGACTTCTTTACACTCTTGTTTACTTCATATTGTTGGTGGATAATAGATATATTATGATGAAATAACTTGAACACTAAAAGACTTGAATCTTGAATCATGAAACATAAGCTTAAATAAGATGAAATATGGTTGATATGATGTTGTTTAGTGAATGTATGATGTTTGCTTACTAGAAATATGATGTTGAACATCATATGGAACTTGTTAGAGTATGATTAAAAACATGGTTGAACAAGTTAGAGATGATTATGTGCTCTCATGAAATAATCAACTTCTAAACTAACATGAACATGAACTTGAAAGTAAAAATGATTTTCTTACAAAGTAACAAACCAAATGAACTAGTAAACTTGTGAACCCAATACTTGTGTATGATTTTCCAAGAAAAACCAAGTTTAAAAGACGGTTTTTGAAAGATCATGATTCTTACATATACGTACACTATTTTTGGAAATAAAATAAGTGTAGGAAGTCTAATAAAACAAAAAAATGTTGTAAATAAATACTTTTGTAAAATGAGTTCACAAGTTGTAAACATCTAAAAATCCCGAGAATGAGGTTTTAACAAAAGTAAACAAACTTTGGAGGGTAACTAAACCCACTAAACACTTCACCGAGTTACTACGCGTTTTTATAAAACATCAAGTTCATGTTGTGTTATAAATAGAATAGTTTTGCACTTGGTAAGTGTAATATTGTTTAGAGTATGGATGTTGATTGATTTGAATGATTTTTCAAAAAGAAAATGATATGCTTATTAGCATGGACACCTCCATTTACAAAGGAGACTATGGCGAAATTTTCTAAAAATACCAACACTTAGAAATTATTTTCTAACAAGTGTTTACAAATAGGTTTTAACTTTGTTTTTCAAAATAAACTTCGCCATAGGTTTTGTTAGAAGAATACAAACTATCCGAGGTTAGTTTTTATAAATAAAAATGGACATATATATATTTAGAATATATATTTTATATCAAAACGCTTGTGTGAATATTTGTTACTTGGTGAACTAGTTATATTATTTTAGGGTAAAATAATGTAACTTAACAATACCATGGAAATTACAACTCCAAAATAATACCAGAAATCACAAGGAATAAAATATTTAAGTTACACACTTGGTATTGTAAAACCGAACGCAGAAACGTAACTTATGAAATATCCCAGAAAATACTCTTACACATATATTTTTGGTAAATATTATTTTGGAAACTAAAGGAGTGAAAATATATTATTTTTGGGAAAAATACATATATTTTGGAATACATTATTTTTGACAAATAAATTATATATATTTAAATGAGACTTAAAAATATAATATTTTGGAACTACAATATACATGCATAAATACCCCCATCCTTGGGAAGGAAATACGAAGTTAAAATACTTGTGAAGTATTAATGCGAAATATTGTTTAATCAATTATTCCAGAACAAAATATAATTTAAAGTTAAAATAATTATTTTAACAAATAATTATAACTTGGAATAATATTCGGACACAAGAAGCGCAACTCAAAAACATTAAACTCTAAGCCAAGGCACGGCCCATTCGTCTAATAGACATTAGTACGTTGTAGGTTGTCGTGTAGCTGACAGAGCTTGAGTTGCCGGTACGAGACGCACTACAGTGAGTTCATGTCCCCCTTTTCTTTTAACTATTTTCAGTTTTATACTTCGGGGGTGAAATACATGTTACGATTATTACAAACGTTTATATACTGGTATGATTAGCTTAAGGAGGGTTTACTACTAGATCATGTGAAGGGTAGGTACAACACTTAAGGCCATTAATCCTCATTGTAGGACCAAGGGACATGAGTGATAGATCTATTTGGGTGTAGCGAGCCCACACCCATGCGGACCAGGGTGGCCCATGTGGTGACTATGTCTTCATCCCGGAGACAAATTTGCTAGGTTTGAGTCTTCCTTCACCATTTCACACATACCATTGGCTTTGCAACCCATTGGTGATCTCTTTTTCCTTAATTGCTACATACTAGGGACTTTCATACATACAGACATACTTTAAAGGTTTATACATACTCACATACACATGAACTCGCTCAACTTTTGTTGATTTTTCAAACTAATGTATTTCAGGGAATTAGTGGATCTGGCGAAGTATGCATGTGTCAAGCTACATAGTGAAATAAAGATGTCATCCGGGGTTGTTGAGTTTAGGAGGTGTATCCCTTTCCTCTACGGGATACATAATTCTAAACTTAAGTTTTTATTTACGTACTTTTGTTCAGTCCTTGTGAACTCAGTTAAACATGTTATGGTTTGTAGCTTATTTTAAGTGTCGATGTTTTCAAACAATGGTGTTGTGGTATTTTCTCACTTTAATTAATGGATGAACATCTCGTATTTTTATCATATAGCGTTTTTATGATTGTTGCTATGGTATTAAGAAGTCACACCAAATAAACCACGCTTCCGCAAAAGTTAGGGTGTGACAACCACCACCTAAAATCACTTCACCACCACAAACCATCACTTCAATTACATCACCACCCATCAAATCACCACCTGCTGAAAAGCAGAAGACATCTACTGACACATCAGTAGTTGTAATGACAACAGAGGTTCAAACACCAGTTGTTTTAACAGCTGTTAGCCAGCCATCTACCACTGCTCTCACCATTTCTACAATCACCATACAACCCAGTGTCACATCACAACCAAAACCCCCTTCACCCAAAAAGCTTTACACAAGGAAAAGGAAATTTCAGAAGAATAATGATGATATACCAACACCTATTCCTTTATCCTCCACACCCTACAATGTTATCAAGTCACAACCATCCACTCCACCAACTCTAGCCAAACCAATAAACCCTGCAAATATTGTATCCATTGCTGAAAGTTATCCACTGGAATTGGAAGCTGTAAAGGATGAGATGAGACAATTCTATACGGTGGATGATTCTTCAAAAAGAAGATTTCCTTCTCTCATTGGCTTCAGGAACCCAGTAAATATGGATGAGTATCTAAAACTCAAAGCCAGGCAAGCAGATATAAGAGCTAGAATTGAATGTAAAGATCAAGGTGATGAAGCCATTTCTAAGAGAATGGAATTTTTATTCACTAAGGTCAAACAAATAGAAGATTAGGCAAGAGACCTGAGCAAAGATATGTCAAATATGCCACATGATGCCGCCCTACAAAAGGAAATGAGAAAGGATTATCTTGCATTCATCATGAAAGAAAGGTTTTATCCAGCTAAAGAAGAACAATTCAGTGAATTGCCACTCATTGCACTAAAGCATGAGGTAAACATAATTAAAAGAATCAAGAATGATCCAAGTAAGAAAAGGACAGCTCCAAATTGGAGCAAATACAAAAGGCCATTGATGAACTTACCTCAGAATACAAAAGAAAGAAACAAGAGCTGGTGGATGCAAAGGTTGGAACTGCTAAAGCCATATCAAAATGGACAAAGCAATACACAGATGAGGCTTATGAAAGGTTAAAGAAAAGAAGGATAACAGATCCTAGTTTACCACAGAAGCCTGAATACAAAGAGCCAACACAGATCAATGCTCCTAAACCACTGATCACATCAGCAGATGTCTCAGTCATTGAGTTAGATCAAAGAAAAAGACAAGAGCATATTGAAAAAGAAACTGCAGAAGACATAGCTGCAGCAAATGACATCATAAAAATGGCTTTCAAACAAATGTCAGCTGAAAACTCTGAACAAGCAATAGCTCAGGGTACTGATCAACAAGTTTTCACAAGGCCACAATCTCCCAACTCATCAGTAAATAAACCTCTCCCAAGAAACCCATTGGGTTCAAAAATACTAAAATGGATGTCTGATCAAAAGACCCATGTATTGACATTGATCAGATCCAATGGAGAAGTAAAGCACATATCAAGGGAACAAGCACTAGGCCTGGGTGTTGAAGATCTACAAGATCTCCTTGAGCTTATACTGTGTAGGGATGAGGATAATACAAGTTTCATGAATTTTGAACTGCAATTTAAAGGACAAGTTAGGGAACTTCTGATGAGACAATAAAGATCCAGAATAATGAAGGGTTTTGGCATTATCTGTTCCAGGGGGAGATTGTTGGGATTGAACCCTATCAGAGGAACAGATAATTAGAGCCAAAACTGGTTCACAATAGTGGATTCATCATATGCAGTTGTTTACACCAGGCTTTCCCCTTGAAAGTGTTTATAACATCTGATGTCCTCTATCCACGGTCCCTATACAACAACTACTGTCCTTCAAACTGCTTATGAAGCCCTGAAGATTGATAAGGATTAAACACTGCTGGTTCAATCTACTGATGCTATCTAAGTGCTGATGTTGATTAAAGAACTGCCCACTCAAGGACTGATCAACTTTGAGGAAAGCACTGATTGTCAAACATCAGTGCTTGACATGCAACAATGGAAGGAAGAAGCAGTAGTTTAGTTTGTCACTTATATTGTATAGAATCAGTGGTTAAGTTAGCAGTATTTGTATAAGAATAGTGGTTAAAGGTTGTTAGGTTGCTAGATGTCACTTTCATGGTGACGTCAGCTTAGATGCTTCAGTGGTTTGATTTGCCTATAAATGAAACAGTACCCTGTACTGTTACATTTGATTGACTGAGTGAGTTCATCTCCTCATATCCAATCCTTTCATCTTGTGCAATCAACCAGGGAGCATCAGGCTGAGGGGGAGTTTAGTTTGTAAGCATGCATTGTAATCTTTTGATTTGATTTGTAATCTTTCGACTAATGGAAAGCATGTGTTTATCAAAACTATTTTCCCCTTTGATTGTGTTTACAAAGTTTGTGTTCATTTCCGCTGCATAAATCATTGAATCATGTTCATTCATTGTTCATCTATTACAAATAAACACAATCATGAGAGCCTCCGATCCTAACAGTTTCCTGAGGTACCCCCGCTATGTTCAGAGCGCAGGGCCTCGTGCTGTGCTATCGCTTGTGAAATCCGTTCTTGTAACTCAGCCTCTGTTGTGGGCAAACGGGTTTCTCTTCGAGGTGGCATCTTCTTAAAGAAGATTACATCGGTCAGGTCATAATAAGTATAGTAAGTACATGACATGCATACGTAATAGCATTTACCAACGTAAGTAAGCACATAACATCTCAATCATAATCACAAACTAGTAATTCAACAATGCATATAATGAGAATATTGCGATTGAGCTTTCATATATCATCGACCACAAATACAGTTTTACATGTTCTACAATGTACCATACATCCGGCAACCTATGAAGAAGCCAGCAAGGATTCGAGATGGTTGGAAGCGATGGAATCAATTCTTAAAAATCAAACGTGGGAACTGGTAGATCCTCCAAAACATAAAAAAAACCGATAGGTGTTAAGTGGATTTATAAAACAAAATATAACGAAAAAGGGAGCGTAGACAAATACAAGGCCAGATTGGTAGTAAAAGGATAAAAGCAGAAATATGGAATAGACTATCAAGAAGTGTTTGCACCAGTAATCAGATTCGAAACGGTTCGATTAGTGTTGGCTCTCGCGGCTCAACATGAATGGCATCTTCATCAAATGGACGTAAAAACTGCCTTCTTGAACGGGAAGTTGAAAGAACAAGTTTATATAGAACAACCTCAAGGCTATATTAAACAAGGAGAAGAGAAAAAGGTATATCATCTCAAACGAGCTCTATACGATCTAAAACAAGCACTTAGGGCATGGTACAGTCGCATAGATTCATACTTCATGCAACACGAGTTTAAGAAATGCACTTATGAGCACACCCATTATGTCAAAGACACTAAAGAAAGAAAGCTAGTGATATGCTTCTATGTAGATGATTTAATTATAGCAAGCAACTCAATGAGTTTGATTACAGAATTTAAAAACTCAATGAAAAAGGAATTTGAAATGACTGACATGGGTCGATTACACTACTTTCTTGGCATGGAGGTACTTTATGAGAATGGTAATATCATTCTCTCACAAAGAAAGTATATGAGAAATCTGTTAGAAAAATACAGGATGACCTAATGCAACACAGTTTCCACTCCAATGGAATATGGATTAAAATTATCCAAAGATGATCCGGAAGATTTTGTTAATGAGGGTGTATATGGAAGTTTAGTTGGAAGTCTAATGTACTTAACCAACACAAGACCAGATATTATGTTTGCAGTGAGCAAGATAAGTAGATTCATGGAATGTCCACAGAAGAGTCATTGGGAAGCAGCAAAACGCATACTGAAATACATCAAAGGGACCCAGGATCAAGGAATTACATATTCTAAAGGTGGAAAGAAGCATCTTGTGGGTTTTAGTGATAGTGATTATGCCGGAAATATAGATGACAGCCAAAGTACCCCTGGATATATTTTTCATTTAGGGTCTGGTCCTATATCTTGGCAATCAAAGAAGCAAAAGGTGGTAGCACTGTCTTCGACAGAAGCCGAATATATGGCTTTGTCCTTAACTGGTTGTCAAGCAATATGGATTAAAGGAATTCTAGATGATCTGCAAGGAAAGAAAAATTACTCAATTCCGATATACTGTGATAATAAGTCAACCATCTGCTTAGCAAGAGATCCGGTGTATCATGGAAAAAGCAAGCATATAAGGGTCAAGTATCACTTCATCAGGAACTTGATCAAGAAAAGAGAAGTAACTGTTATCTTTTGTGCAACAAAAGATCAAATGGCAGACATTATGACAAAAGCATTGCAGCCGAAAGACTTCACTCGGTTAAAGGATCTACTGCACATGACACTGAGATGATCTAGCTTACGGGAGGGTGTTAGACATATATTTATAAGCTAGATGATATTATTATTATTGTTATTTATTTACTTAACATAAGTTCGTATATGGCGGTTATCGCTAATATAATTCATGTATATATATATTCATGTATCACAACATTCAGATTTATCAATTCATATTAATGAACATTACCTTTCGTTCTGCAAAACCCTAAGACAAATTCTAATCAAGATTAACAGTTTCTAACATTCAGGACTAGAAATAGCACGACTAGTTGGGGTTTCTAAAGGCCCAGTTATACAGAATTTTGCCGAAACAATATCAGGATCAGCGACCATCAGAAGCTAGAATCAACAAGCCAGATTCCAGGACATAAACCTGAAATTAAATGATGATTTTTCAAGACCAAAGTTTCATGCTGCTGCAGCTATGGAATGGTTGGGCATACGTTTGGATATGCTGTCGTCTTTTACTTTTGCTGCATTTCTAATTTTCTTGATTTCTATCCCAGAGGGAACCATTAATCCAAGTAAGTTTTTTTTTATTCTTGCATAACAGATTAATCTACAACAATAAATATGTGATGAACGTGACCTTTAGTTTCTATATTTTTCAAGGTATTGCGGGATTGGCTGCTACTTATGGCCTTACTTTGAATATGTTATAAGGAAGGGTAGTATGGAATTTAAGCAACCTCGAAAACAAAATTATTTCGGTTGAAAGAATATTTCAGTATTGCACTATCCCGGCGGAACATCCTAATGTTATAGAGTCAAATAGACCAGATTATCAGTGGCCGTCACTTGGAGAAGTGAATATCCATAATCTGCAGGTACTTGAATCATACTTTGTGTTGCATAATTAGCATAGGATGGAAATAAGCTTAAAGTAAGTTCTAGAAAACAATAGAGGTACACAGTTCAGAGAGGATGGTATTATATTCCCTCCATCCCAAATATATTATTCACAATGAAAAAAGCACAGTTTTATGAGTGTGCAATTAACCCAGTTTTAGTTATATATCAATTATTACCATTTATATTTAGAAATTCATAGTTAATGTAATCTTGTGACGAGTTCATTGGTAGAATGGGAAACTTGATAAACATTATAACCTATTCGCTTTTAGAAGTGGACAAAATGGATATTTTGGGATAAACTAAGAATAGACAGGCAATTCTTTTGGAACTAAACGAGTATTTCAATCTACTTAATCTAGGCACATAACAGGTTCTCCTTTTAGAGGATGCTGTTATTTTATCATGTCTGGTCAAAAATCAAAATTATGTCTTAATGATTGAATGACCTGTTACAATATCAATTGAGGTCCATGAATTAGAAGAAGGTATTTTTTTTTGGGTAAAAGAAGAAGGTATTCATCAATCTTTCATAGTTGCATTGATCACAGATGCATTCCTTAAGTAGCCCTTCTCCAACAACTAACGACTGTTTAGTTCGTTACAGTAGTCAGTAGTTATACAATAGTTATGTCTCAGCATACAACTTTAATCCCTATAGTATTCCTACTGACACATTATAAGTACCTACTAAGTACTTATAAGTATCATAACCTTCCCTTCCTAAGATGACACATGATTGATGAAAATCCAGGAATTTAATTGATTTATATAAAAGAATAAAGAAACTGTAAATATCTCTACATATGTGGGGAAATCGGATTCGGGTCCAAGATTTTGCATATCAGAAGTGACCCTTGTTGGAAGCCTTGCATTTTCACACTTGTTATCATGTGTTGGTCAATTGGTTAATCTTTTTCTACATTAATAATATAATCTGGTCGTTCTTTTTATAGGTTCGGTATGCACCACATATGCCACTTGTATTGCGAGGTCTTACATGTACTTTCAATGGCGGAAAGAAAACTGGGATAGTAGGAAGAACAGGTAGCGGGAAATCGACTGTGATCCAAACACTCTTCCGCATTATGGAGCCAGCAGCTGGACAAATTCTGATAGATGGAATTAACATATCCACAATTGGGCTTCATGATCTTCGTTCAAGATTGAGCATAATTCCTCAAGATCCAACCATGTTTGAAGGAACGATTCGAAGCAACTTGGATCCCCTTGAAGAGTATACTGATGATGTGATTTGGGAGGTAGCTAAATTACATAATATAGATTTTAATGCATTCAAACACCATTTGTTGTTATAGTCAAGAAGCATTTGTGTGAAAGTGAATAAACAGCTAACTGAATACACATAACTCATTATTCACTCCTAACGATCTGTTACTTCAGGTTCTCGATAAATGCCAACTTGGAGATGAAGGGTGGAATAAGGAATTGAAGCTCGACTCACCAGTTTTTAGTCCTTACACTTTACATTGAGCTCGTTCATTATATCTACTAGCGGTCGAAATTCAAGACATCTGATCTAATATGAGTCGATTTAATTTGCTTAAATTCTGGTTAGATGGCTGAATGATCAGCCAAGATTAAATTTTACTATAAGATGAAAATGGTCTCCTAAATGGGTTTATTGAAACAAATAAATAGTTTTAACACAACATTCTAAAAAAAAAGTGGAAAATATTTTGATGGGTCAAACTCAACCTGATCATATATCCTATATTGATTGACCTGCATTAGAAATCTTCAGCTTTGAGCCATTAACCACCCAACTCAACTCAACTCACCCATTTCGCCACATTTAATTAGTATCTACTGTTGGTTCAGGCCCCTCACAAATACACAATCAAACTCACAAACAGAAATATACTGAGAGGTGAACAAGACTTTTTGTTAAAGAAAGAACATCCACACCATTCATTAAACACATGTGACTATAAATAGCCTTACAGTAAACAAAAAATACTAAATTTGCTCCTAAAGACTTGGTATTAGTGGACCCATACTTCTACCCCATGTGCCAACACCAACGTAAATATCCATACAATTCGGTCAACTCTAATACCTAGTCCAACTACTAAAACTATTATTTAATAAACTAAATATTCCAACCCAATTACTAACTAATAAAAACGGACTAGTCAAGATTAATTCCAACAATCACCCCCTTAATCTTGACTATCTCGGTCTTGCTACACGAACCACACATGTTCGGTCTTCATTTTTCTAAAGTGAACACTTTCGGTCTTCGATTCACGACTCGGTCTAATGTGAACTCTCTGTCTTTGTTCACAATCTCGATATTTCTTTCGATCATTCGGTGTCTAAGATTTCTTTCGATAAAATCTTCTTTCGGTCTACGATCTTTCTCGGTGTATCTTGGTGTGAACTTCCGGTCATGGTCACACCAACGATCTCGGTCTAGTTGCCGCTGGTCTTTTGCGGCTCATCTTGCTTTCTTACGCCGGTACGGTCATTTTCCGGTGACTCGGTCTTTCTTTCCGGTGAAGAGAACATATTCGGTCTTCGGTCACGCCGTTCGGTCTGTCATGGCTTCCGTTGTTCTTCTCCGGTAACGGTCTTACAGTCACAGGTACTTTCTTTCGGCGAGGCAGCGGTCATCTTCTCGGTCTTCACGGTCTTATCACCGGCAAGTTCTTCGGTCTTTCTTTCAAGTCGTTCGGTCTATTACGGCTTCGATATTTTCTCGTCGGTTTTCTTTCTATATGTTGGGATTGAACCCTATCAGAGGAACAGATAATGAAAGCCAAAACTGATTCAGCGCAGTGGTTCCAGAATAAGCTGATGATATGATCAAGTCTCTCCCCTTGAAAGTGAACTTCAACATCTGCTGACCTCCTATCTACTGATCTTGCAAAGTGCTGCCTTACATCTACTGCCCAATGTCAAAGACTGATGAAAGACCAAAGCTCTGCTGATTCAGTCTACTGCCTTGAGTCAAGCACTGCTATTCCGGACAAGTACTGGTGGGTTCACAGCAGTGGAAGGTTGCAGCAGTTGTTTATTAGTTTTATGCAATATGATGTAACATCAGTAGTTTGTATAGCAGTGTCTGTATAGATCATAGGTTAGAGTTTGTTAGGAGGTTAGATGTCACTTTCATGGTGACATCAGCTAAGATGCTCAGTGGTTTGCAAGTGCCTATAAATAGTTCAGTACTTTGTACTGTTCTATTAGCTCTTTGCATCATCGTCTTCTTTGCACGAACAAACACTGAGCTCTGGCTGAGGGGGAGTTTGCATTCATTCATCAATCATTGTAATCGTTATTGAAATAAATTCAATCTTCCGATTCATTGAGAAAAGATGTTTGATCAAAGTATTACTCTCGTTTGATTGTATGCAAAGTTTGTTTTCATCATAATTCCGCTGCACACTCATCCATTTTCATTTTAAAATACAAACATAAAATACAATCAGAATCAAACTCAGATCCAACACTATAGACCGGCTTCATTTTCCGGCAACGTACTCTTTCTTCGCTCTTTGCTGCTGTAGCAGCCGGTCTCCTGTCTTTTCCTGCGATTCACATAAAATCGCTACTTTCTCGTTCTTCATTCTCATACATGCGGCTAGGGGCTGCTCCCCCTTTCTTCCTTGGGGTTAAAACCCATTTTTTTTTCTACGACACGAGGTTACCTTCTTGCTAATCTTGTTTATCTTTCTTTCTTTTCTTTCTTCTTTCTTGCGATCTCCAGACAAGAAATCGCCCTTGTTTGTTCTTCTATTTCAGCCCTACAACCCACGGGTTGCTCCTCCTCTCGAAGAACGACTCTCAAAACGACCCTTGTTTCAACCTCCCACTCTGATACTAAATGTTGGTTCAGGCCTCTCACAAATACACAATCAAACTCAGAAACAGAAATATACTGAGAGGTGAACAAGACTTTTTGTTAAAGAAAGAACATCCACACCATTCATTAAACACATGTGACTATAAATAGCCTTACAGTAAACAAAAAAATACTAAATTTGCTCCTAAAGACTTGGTATTAGTGGACCCATACTTCTACCCCATGTGCCAACACCAACGTAAATATCCATACAATTCGGTCAACTCTAATACCTAGTCCAACTACTAAAACTATTATTTAATAAACTAAATATTCTAACCCAATTACTAACTAATAAAAACTGACTAGTCAAGATTAATTCCAATATTTACTTACCAATCATATAAAATGTTACAGTTACCGAGAATGGAGATAACTGGAGCATGGGTCAAAGGCAACTGGTATGTCTCAAACGTGTGCTACTAAAAAAAACCAAAGTGTTAGTACTTGATGAAGCTACTACATCAGTTGACGCAGCATCTGATAGCATGATCCAGAAAACGCTAGTGAAACACTTTAATGACTCAACCGTGATAATGATCGCACATCGTATCACCTCTGTGCTCGATAGTGACATGGTTTTGGTTCTGGAACAAGGTTTGTTAAAAACATTTTTGGCCTGTGTCTGTCAGGTTATAGCCTTAATGTTGGATATGAAAGTGTACTTGCAGCGGAATCGATTGTCGGTTTAGAATTCATGATTATCAAAGAAATATACAGAAATATTTTTGGAGTACAAGATCGAATGATATTGTCTCTTGGTACCGGACATAACTGCCGGTAATCTACATATATAGTTTCGGTTGGTGGCGGTTGAATTTGGAGGGAAAACCAACCGTTTAAAACGGTGCCAACCATTGCCACATAACCGTTCACATATTACATATTGTTACATACATTAAGTATACATTAAACATATAATTCGAATATAATACATAAACATAACATATTAAGTTTATAATGCTAACAATCACTCCCCATAAACTTAATTTCCTTTTCGTGAGTGTTTCAGCACGCTATCATTCACCTCGTTTACCGCCTTTTCAGCTCTTCGGAAATCGAATTTCTTTCTTTGCTTTAGTCGCTTCAATCCATACCAGTCATTTCCCGCAAAGAACGCATAATGCTCGTCTGCCGCTTCTCCTTGATCTGCACTGGGCTGCTCACTCGTGCCTACATCCATCTCCATACTCCTGGTCCGTCTTTTGTCTTCGATGTCTTCCTTGACTTCCTTCTCGGCTGCTGTCTGTTGAGTGGATTTATTTTTGCAATAATACACTAGCACGTCCAGATACATTGCGTACATAAGTCGCATTAATTCCCCGTCATTGTAATCAAGGCCCATTTCCTTAGATATCACAGCCCACATATGATTGTCTGTCACTCAACGATGACCACCCTCTCTTCTAACTGCTAAATATAACTCCAGTAGACTTACTTTTCTGTTGTTTTCGGCATAAGCAGGCAACGGTCTAGTGTTTATTTCTAACTTAACCTTTAGAAACCAATCGACCATTTCTTCGAACTTTTTATCTATATAGAACTTGTACCTTCGGACATATTCATCATCTTCCAACTATCTAACGGAGCCTTGCAGTCTTGGAATTCATTAAATGTCATTGCTTGTAATATCATTATATTCCAATCGGGCTCTTCCGTAGATATGTTTAAACTCTCGAAGTATGAATTCAAGTAATCATTCTTGAATTTTTCATACTCGGTTTCAGATTTCAACATCTCTTCCTTTTCTTTGTTACCTATATCATCCTCTCTTGTGTAACCAGACATTTCATTCCTTTTATTGAATATAGGAATACTGAATGTTGGATAAATTTTACATTGATCACCCGTAAACTTCACTGTATATCCTTGTGTGATCAATTGATCAAAACTCAGTACGTTTCGATCTATGTCTGGTGTATAAAATACACTTTGAATTCGATATTTTTCAGATCCTGAAATCATTTCAATGACCCCTATTCCTTTGATAAAATAGAAATTACATTCGCCAGTTTTCGTTTCAACATCAAACAGTGGTTTAATTCGCTTAAACATGTTTAAATTTCCAGAATAGTGTCGTTTAAACGATTTACTCACATACCAGATATCTGACCAGAAACTTCCGTCTGTTCCAGTCACCATGTATTCCGAACTCCGTTCATTTTGACTGTCGTCATCGATCTCCTTCTGTGATTGGGTTCCCGTGTTAATCGCCAAACGTATGAGTTGAGAGGCTTCGTCTTCATCTTTCTTCTTGCACTCTGCAATCTGATGCCCTGATTGATCGCAGTAATAACACTTCCTTTGTAACCCTCGTTTTTCTTTCTTCTCATGCGAACAGTGCAGACATGGCAGAGTTGTTGATGTTGTTGCAGGAATGTCTTCTCTTCCAGTAGTGGCTCTGATACCACTTGTTGGATATGAAAGTGTACTTGCAGCGGAATCGATTGTCGGTTTAGAATTCATGATTATAAAAGAAATATACAGAAATATTTTTGGAGTACAAGATCGAATGATATTGTCTCTTGGTACCGGACATAACTGCCGGTAATCTACATATATAGTTTCGGTTGGTGGCGGTTGAATTTGGAGGGAAAACCAACCGTTTAAAACGGTGCCAACCATTGCCACATAACCGTTCACATATTACATATTGTTACATACATTAAGCAT
>JARYGA010051986.1:0-28429 GCA_030545235.1 Helianthus tuberosus | reverse complement strand
ACGAGTTTAATACGACTTCTCGGTGTTTTGTGGACCTTCAAGTCCGTAATCTCAACAGGTTCTTCAGTAAATTGGAGTTTGTCGTTGACGTGAATATCGTCCGCCAGAATGACAACTGTTTCTTAAGTAGGACTCTTCTTTAGATTAGACACGTGAAACGTGTCGTGGACACTACTAAGTTCTTCTGGAAGGTTTAGCTTATATGCAACGATTCTGATTTTCTCCAGAATCTTGAAAGGACCAATGTAATGCGGGTTCAACTTTCCACGTTTACCAAATCGTACCATGCCTTTCCAAGGCAAGACTTTCAATAAAACCATATCTCCAACCTCAAATTCCAACGGTTTCCGCCGCTTGTCGGCGTAACTCTTCTGTCTATCACGAGCTGACTTGATACAATCACGTATCTGAGCAATCTTGTCTGTAGTTTCCTGAACTAACTCCGGACCAATAAGCTGTTTGTCTCCGGTCTCCACCCAACACGACGGGGACCGACACTTTCGTCCATATAAAGCTTCAAACGGAGCGGCCTGGATGCTGGTGTGATAACTATTATTGTAGGAAAACTCCACTAAAGGCAAGTGAGTATCCCAACTTCCACCAAAGTCCATCACACAAGCTCGTAGCATGTCTTCCAAAGTCTGTATCGTTTGTTCACTTTGGCCGTCCGTCTGAGGGTGAAAGGCAGTACTAAGGTTTAACTGTGATCCAAAAGCCTTCTGAAACGTCTGCCAAATCCTTGACACGAAATGACCATCTCGGTTGGATATGATGGAAACAGGCACTCCATGACGTGCCACAATCTCCTTAAGATATATTTCTACTAACTTCTTCGTGCTATCTTCCTCCCTGATCGGTAGGAAATGAGCGGACTTCGTGAGTCGATCAAAAATTACCCAAATCATATCATGGCCTCTTTGGATTCTTGGTAATGAAATCCATCGATATCTGTTCCCACTTCCAAACAGGAATCTCAGGTTGTTGCAGCAACCCTAATGGTTTCTGGTACTCCGCCTTAACTTTGGCGCAAGTAAGGCAGTTACTCACATATGTAGCGATGTCGGCTTTCATCTTGGGCCACCAATAAAAGTCCTTCAAGTCTTGGTACATCTTGTCGGATCCTGGATGGATAGAGTACCTTGACTTGTGAGCTTCATCCAAAATAAGTACGCGTAGATCGCTGAAGAATGGTACCCAAATTCGTTCCATGAAGTACAATGTTCCATCTCCCCTTGGCAACAATTGCGCTTCCATTCCATGTAATGATTCAGCTCATAGGTTATCCAGTTTAAGCGCTTCCTGCTGAGCTTCGCGAATCCAAGTAGTGAGATCCGTTTGTATGGTCATCTCTAAGGATTGCACCCTTAGAGGTTTTGCGCGCTCCTTGCGGCTTAAGGCGTCCGCTACAACATTCGCCTTCCCCGGGTGATACTTTATCTCACAATCGTAATCATTCAACAGCTCGACCCATCTTCGCTGTCTCATGTTTAAGTCCTTTTGATAAAAAATGTGTTGCAAACTCTTATGGTCTGTAAAGATCGTGCAACGAGTACCATACAAGTAATGATGCCAAATCTTCAACGCGAATATCACAGCTCCTAACTCAAGGTCGTGCGTTGTATAGTTCTTCTCATGCACCTTCGATTGACGTGACGCATACGCGATGACTTTGTCCCGTTGCATCAACACGCAACCCAAACATTGTCGAGAAGCATCACAATAAACCACAAAACCGTCGGTACCATCAGGTAAAGACAAGATAGGTGCGTCGCAGAGCTTATCCTTCAACGTCTGAAAAGTTGTTTCTTGTTTCTCTCCCTAATCAAATTTCTTATCCTTCTGGGTTAGGGACGTTAGCGGCTGAGCAATACTTGAAAAATTCTCTATGAATCGTCTATAATAACCTGTTAACCACAGAAATTGTCGTATCTCAGTTGGCATCTTTGGGGCTTCCCAGTTTTTTATTGCTTCAATCTTGGCAGGGTCGACATGGATTTCATTCTCATTCACCACATGACATAGGAATTGCACCTCGCGAATCCAAAATTCGCATTTTGAAAGCTTCGCATACAGTTGTTCCTTCTTCAAGAGTTCTAGGATAGCTCGCAGGTGTTGCTCATATTCTTCCTTGGTTCGCGAGTATATAAGGATGTCATCAATAAACACAATCACAAACTTATCCAGATACGGCTTACACACCTGATTCATGAGGTCCATGAATACCGCCGGTGCGTGTAACGCCCTGCGTTTCGAAACATTCATCTTTTTGGCAAGTCTCGTCATACTTCTTACCTGGTGATGCTTAATGAGACTATTTGAATCTTAATCGTGTTTAACTATGTGAGACTTTTACTCTATGTGATGCTTTTGTGATGCTTATACATGAATAGTGTGAATCTTGACTCTTATGATGCTAGAAACTTGACACTTGATACTTACTGAACGAGAAACTTGATACTTGTTGAACGAGAAACTTGATACTTATTGAACGAGAAACTTGATACTTATTGAACGAGAAACTTGATACTTATTGAACGGGAAACTAGCTTAAACGTAGACTTGAAACACAGAAACGTCTGTGTTAATTATATACTAATACCATGTAATGGTTACTCACGAAAATACACAACACAACACTTAATCTAGCTCGCAAAATGAACCAAAGTCAGAAAACTAGCAAATGGGTATCGGCTGTCCGAATGGACATCCGATCGGATGACCATCCGATCTGATGACCATTTGACCAGATGGCCATTCGACCGGAAAGCCATCCGATCCTCTGCACTCCTCCACCGACTAGTTGTCACTGTCACCTACAAATATGACCCATGACACTTCATTTCACACCTTTGCCTCTGCCATTCGACCACACACACTCTCAGTCACTTTAATCAAGATTCAAGCCCACTCCGTAAGTATTTCTCCTAAGACCTTGTACAACTCTCATCATTTATTACTTCTACACCACATTCTTCATCAAAATCACATGAACACTTCAACATTTTCTCGAAAATCAACTGGTTTTGGCCTCTTGAAGATGGTTCCACTCAGTTGTTTGTACAAACGGTTGTGGGGCATCATCAGCCCCAGATCTAAAGGATTTTTCACAACTTCTATACAAAACCTAAAGGAATCTCACACTTTTACACCAGATCTGATGGAATTTCACAAGTTTCCGGCTCAGATCTGATGAACATCACGTTTACAACTGATTTTCGAACTTCTCTTCAATATTTATACGAAACATTGGTGGAATCAGACTCAAACAGACTCTCGAATCCTTCTTTAGTCGGAAGTCATCTTGGAAACTGAATCCCACCGAAAAACGGGCCGATTGATGGGTCCAAATATGAGACCTCATCAGAAACAGCTCGTCGGTTTGAAAAGGGGTGGTACCCATCCGATCGAATGAACATTTGGTATGTTTCCGTTGTTTGACACGTCGTCACACCGTCTCCGTTAACTCAAACTTAGAAAACTTCACGAAACTTCACTCACTGATCGTCTGTCCGAATGGCCATCCGATCGGATGACCATTCATCCAGAGGATCTGACTATGATGACACTTGTTGTTTGTTTTACAGGACACTATGATCAAAACAATGAAAACTTTAACAGTTCACAAACACCCACTGTTTGAATGGCCATCCATTCGAATGGTCATCCGTCCAGATGGCCATCCGTCCGGATGACCATCCGCTCAGGTAGTCTGTCTGATACTTTTACTCGATTTTCGCACTATTCGGCACACTGTTCCCGGCCGAGTCAGCTCTTAGAGGACTTATGCTCTGTTCCCCGCACGCAAGCTGATCTAGCGCTCCCTTCGATCCAATTTAGCAGTGTTTGGTTTTAAGCACCCACTGTAAGTATACTCGATCCCTTTTTTGTTTTAAACACTTTTGGGATGCAAAATGTATTCTATATCAAGACACTTGACACTTGAAACTTATTTGAAACATACTCTATCCGCATTAAACATGAAACATGATACTTGTGATACTTGAGACTTTTATGCTATGTGAACGTTTAATCCCTGTGTGTAGTTCCACCTTAACAATTATAGCGCTATAGGAGTAACGCCCGCCCCCTTGAGTCTTGGGGTATTGTTAGGATGAGACATATTAACCTCCCGTTATTCTTTGGGAAAGACACTTTAATGCGTTGGAAACTTGGGCTATCACTTGGACTGCGTAACTAGCATGGTGAATCTTGTTATATGTTTTCGTGTTGGATATGAGTTCTAAACATTTAAACTATTATGCTACGTATTCAAACTTGTATGCTCGCCAACATTTTTGTTGATTTTATTTTAATACATGTTGCAGGTTGATAGTAGCTGGGAATCAAGAAACAAGCTAGGATGATGCTTAGAAACTCATCTTAGATAATTAGACAATTTTAAACGATATTTGAATCGTGATGTTATTTTGCTACTTTATGATGATCGTGAAATGTGGTTGACGTTTTAGACTCATTTATGAAATTTATGATTAATCTATATCGAAACAATTAGTGTTGCAGATTCTCATGAGCAATCTGATTCGCTTAGTGCCGCGCCCCGATGTTTCCGCCATTGGTTGGGGTGTGACAGATCGGTGTTAGAGCCATAACTATAGGGAATTAGGAAAAGTAGGAATGCTTTGCCCTAGTCTATAGTTCTAGGAAATCCTGACTCTTATTTGTTGTTTAAAACTTATGCATTCTACCTTACATGCTTCCTAGCAACACTTCCTTGTTAAACTTACATGCCTTTCCTAAGGCTAACACAATACACACTTTGATACTTGAAAACACTCTCGAAACGACTCATCAAAACAGGGGTGATACCCGCCTTTGATGACGACTTTCACTCAGTAGTGTTTATATTTTTGCACGAGATTTACCCTCAAGTTAGGAGTGACATCTAACCCTTGAAGGGAAATTTACACTTTCATAATCTAGTAGGACTTATCTTTTCATAAGTACCAACAATATTAGGGTACGATGTTACCAAGTTAGAGGTGAAACTCGCACCTTGATAACTAGTCCCACTCTTGATATTTCAGTCTCGCCAAGGTCTCGAAATTTCTTAATCGATTAAGGACGTGTAGTGACCGAAAGGACAAATATCGTAGGCCTAACATCGATGAACGTATTTGTCTAAGTAAGCCAAAGCACGCTGCCTTAATTTGAAAAGTGGCTCGATTTACTTTGGTTAGTCGACGTTTCTCTACCCGAAACAATCCTATGTTTTATGAGCCTATCTTTTATGTTGTCTCAATTTACATGTGGTTTTATACTTGATACTTTGTTCGTTTTGAAACTTTTACACGAATCACACGTACCTCCGCAATCTAAAACAATCATAATAATCCCTCAGGAACGAACTAAATTTATGATGCTTTATTCATTTGTATTATACTACGTGGGAATCTTGATTAAACTATGAGGAAACATGTTGAAAGTTTTATGCTATGTGAGACAACTTGATTAAACAATGTGAAACTTGTTGAACGTTTTGTGACATGTGTGAAACAACTTGAGTCTTTTATGCAATCATGTGAAACTATCATACGTGTTTGTGAAACTATATTTAAACGAAACGTTATGATCGAGTCTCACCCGGTCCTTATTCTGACTCTTTAGATGTCATCAAGCCGTCTCTCCAACCCAAACAAGAGGTCAAAGGTCAACACTCAGAAAAAGATGATGTCTTTTATGGCTGACCAGATTGCACGCAATGTTCCCAAGATTGTCACTGAAATCCAGGGATCAAACACTCCTCCCTCCTCTGTCGACTCGAAAGCGGTCCAGCATAAGCCTGTGACCTTCAACTACAAACACTTTATCTCTTGCAATCCTAAGCCTTTCACGGGCAGTGATGGGGTGACTGCAATGCTGGAGCGGTTCGACAACATCGAAATTACTTTCATCAAGAGTGCACTGAGCATCTAAAGACTAGGAGTACAAGTGGCGAGTTTCAAGGAAGAGCCTTGGAATGGTGGACTAATGAGAGGAACATTAGCTCCAATGATGAAGCTTATGCTTTACCCTGGGCTGAGATTAGGGAAATGATGATGCTTGAATTCTGCCCTCCGCATGAGCAGTAGAAACTGGAGGACGAGTTCTGGCATCTGAAATAAGTTGGGGATGACAATCTGGCTTATACTACCCGTTTTAAGCAACTCAGCATCATTGTGCCCCATTTGGTGTCTACTCCTAAACGCATGATCACCAAGTACATCCATGGGTTTCCTCCTGCTATGCATGATGCCATTGAAGCAGCTCAACTCGACTCTATTGAAGAAGTTTACCGTCTTGCAGCAAGTTTGAATAACAACCGTGTTCATGATAAACAGTTCGGAAACCCTGCTCCCTCGAAACCAGCTAACCAAATCACGCAGCAACCAAGTGGTAGCAAGAACAAGAAACGAAAATCTCAAAACTCTGGCTGCAATGCAATTGTCCCTGCTGCAAATTCAAACCCTGCTGGCAATGCTATTGTGCCTGCTGCTACTCCAAACTCTCCTGCTCTAGACAACACCAAGAAGTCGTACACTGGGGTCCATCCCAAGTGTGCCACTTGCAACTATCATTACCCTGTCAACTCAGCTTGCTGTCTGTGTACCAACTACAATCGCTATGGTCACACAACCCCTTACTGCTGTCAAGCCAATCAGGTTCAGCAAGCACCACCAGCTCAGCAGAACCCCAAACCCGCAAACAATGTGCGAGCATGCTACAAGTGTGGAGACATCACTCATCTCTGTCCCCAATGCCCCCCAGCTGAATCAGGAGCAACAGCAAGCCGCTCGAGGATGAACGTTCAACATCAACGCGAATCAGGCGCGTAACGACAATGATGTCGTTAATGGTACGTTTCTCGTTAATAACCTTTACGCTTTGCTATTATTTGATGCTGGTGCCGACAGAAGCTTTGTGTCCGTAGAATTTGAATCTTTGTGAAACTGTGCACGCTCTAAACTACCTAAGTCGTTCTCTGTTGAGATTGCCGATGGAAAGTCTACTCTAGTTGATTCTATCCTCCGTGATTGTTCCCCGACTCTTATCAATCACGTTTTTACTATTGATCTCATACCCATGCAATTGGGTAGCTTCGATATCATAGTCGGCATGGATTGGTTACGCAAGAACCATGCTGAAATCTCTTGTCATGAGAAGTATGTTCGTTTACCTCTCCCGTCTGGTGATACTTTGCACGTCTACGGAGACCGACCTTCTAGAGGACTGAAGTTGATGTCATGCACTCAAGCGAATAAATGCTTACGTAAACAGTACTTTGCCTTCTTGGCCCACATAGTGGAACAAAAAAGCAAGGGAAAGAGCGTAAGTGATGTTCCAGTAGTGTGTGACTTCCCCGATGTCTTTCCTGAAGATCTTCCTGGTCTTCCTCCTCCTCGATCTGTTGATTTTCCTATTGATCTTGTTGGATCGTTGTGTGACCCTAATGAGTCAATATGAAGAGTTCAACATCAAAATCAAAGGCGGAATCAGTGAATTTGACGTAACACAGCTTGTTTTCCTCTAATTATCTTCTTATTAACCGATTCTGAGCTTTTACAGATTCAAATGACAAATGGACAGCACCTCGACTCAGAAACTATGATCTAATTCCGTTTCAAATGACACGACTCGTTTAGTATTTATAGGCAGTTAATTCCGCTTGAAACAACCCAAGCAAGACTTAATTCCGTGCGGAATTAACTCAAGAGGAATTACAACTGAAGCGAAATTAACATTCCAAACGGAATTACAATTCCAAGCGGAATTATACTTCCAAGCGGAATTACCCTAAAAACTTGATTTCTCGTTTTGCGTGCCCTGATCTATCTAATATAATACAAGACTCGATAAAGACGAAGTTAACAAACATTAGTGCACCAACAGACTCCCCCTTGGATGCTGACGAAGTCTTTAGCATCTAGTCTTCAGTCTTTAGTCTTGATCTATCGTTCTCTGCCTTAAATTGTCGTGACATTGTAAAGCATTCTTCAATTCTTTTATCTTCAAACTCCCCTTTGAATGTTGATCCAGAATTTTGACTCCCCCTTTCGAAGACTCCTCCTCTCAATAAGCTGGGACTTGAATTCTAGTTCAAATTTTAACATTTTCTTTACCATGAGGATCTTGACTCCTGTTTCCTGCACAATCTCTACCTAAATATAAGATTTATGATTATAACAATTTCAATCTAAACTTACCATTTGATTTCATTTGTTGGTCTTGTCAGAATTTAGAAATCCACTTAAGTATTCAGGTCCAAATTAATGACCCTGATTACTCAATTTGTCTACCAAGTCCAATTTAATGACCTTGGTTGATCTGAGACAAAACACACTGACATTTTGTACAAACTAGTTCAAACAAATTTTCTGAAAATTACAAGTTTCAATTTAATGAACTCGTTTTGACTTTTCAATTTTTAGGTTTAACTAGATTAGCTCACAACTCATCTTCCAGCTCAGAAACTTCCTGCATCTGCTTCAATTTGAATCCGAAGATCAACTTTCCACTTTGGTTTGTCGGAAAATAAAGCAGAAATGTAAAATCTTTTTGAATTTTGAATAAAGTATCTAAACTAGATATGAAATACAGAAAATAAAATGCAGTAAATGTAAACTATTTACAAACATATTTTTGGTAAGCGTGTTAGGGAATCATATCAGCTATGCGACAAGTCACAAGTACCGTTAAGCTTTAATTACATACTCAGAATTAAACAATTCACTTAGATTGTCGATATACTGATCCACTTAAATTCTCACACAAACTTCAATCTGTCCAGGATACGAATTAGATGTTTTAAGAACTTAAACTCATTCATGTGTCCCACCTCTTGAATATACTCCCGTATCCAAATCCCAATATTCAGTCTTACAGGTGAGTATACCACAAATGATATTTGTAAGGGGTTAAATTGCGAGAACCGTGAGAGCTCAGGTCAGAACTTCCGTTCAGCAGAGAGATGACGGCTTCGACTTTGGTGTGTCCCCTTTAGAGGATCTTTTTTACAACAGCACATGATTAGCATTTTTCAATGTTTCATCATTTTTTATGCTGAGGGCGGTGCTATGTTTCAAGCGAGCAGTAAAGTATTATACGGGGACTAGTTCATTGCTTCCGCAAAATCAGAAGTCCCGGGATAATACCCCAGATATCACTGAGTATAAAGACCTAGTATCTTAGAAAGAGGGATCTTTCAAACAAGATTTCAGGGGTTACCTATATATCCAAGTAGTGTTCCCCACGAAATAAGCAAGTAAAGATTTAGGTTTATATCCCGAACAAACCTACTAAATGTGTAAAAACCTATCGGCACATCATCAGCGAGACTGTTTAATCACTTTAAAACTTTACAATTCTTTAGTATACTGTAACTGTCAAGCCAATGCACTATCATTTTCCCTTTTTACACAAGCTCTTTTCTAGTTTTCTATTGTTTTTGTATTTTGAAAATATCTCATGTTTTTGGATTTTTGAAATTTTTTACTGTTTTTGTATTTTCTGAAAATATTACCCTATACTCCCCCTAAATACCAAAACAAGTAAAAAATCGACAAACCATTGCAGATTTCTTCTCAACATCATCTACAATGTCTCCTTCATCAACGCCAAGAATCTCTTCCAACACCGATAAAAGCTTCATACCGTTCAATTTTAACAAGTATTGAAAACGAGTTTTATCAAACGCTTTGGTATGTAAATCAGCTTTTTTGTTCGTCAGTGTGGATTTTCTCAATTCGTATCAACTTCTTCTCGAAACAATCTCGGATGAAGTGATGACGAATTTCAATGTGTTTCGTTTTAGCGTGATGAACAAGATTTTTAGTAATGTTTATCGCTGCCTCATTATCAACAAAGATAGGGGTGTTAAGAAATTGCAAACCGTAGTCGCGCATCTGTTGCTGGATCCACAAGATCTGAGAGCAGCAGCTGCTAACAGATACATACTCAGCTTCACATGTGGACAAAGCTACAGAGGTCTGCTTCTTGCATTGCCAGGTGACCAATCGTGATCCGAAAAATTGGCACCCCGCCGTTGTTGATTTAGCGTTAATTTTGCAGCTTCCGAAATCGGAATTGGAATACCCTTCGAGCGTAAAATTGCCTTCTCTTGGATACCACAACCCCAATGATGGAGTTCCTTTCAGGTAGCGTAATATCTGTTTCACAATCACCATATGCGAAGCTCTCGGGTTAGATTGAAATCTTGCTGCGAGGCAGGTTGGATACATAATATCGGGTCTAGAAGCTGTCAAGTACATCAGCGATCCGATCATGGAACGATACAACGTTTCATCTACCTTCTCTCCGGTGAGATCAGGGTTTATCCCATGATTCGTAGCTAATGGGGTGGAAGCTGGAGTAGAACCTGACTTCCCAAATTTCTCTAAGATATCATGAACATACTTCGTCTGATGTATGAAAATTCCCTTAGGCAGTTGATCAACCTGAAGTCCCAATAAAAATTTCATCTCACCCATCGATGACATTTCAAATTTTTGCTTCATAACTCTTTCGAAATCTTTGCACATATTTTCATTTGTTGACCCAAATATAATGTCGTCCACGTATATCTGAACAATCAGAAGATGTCCATCGACCTCTTTGGTGAAGAGAGTGGCATCCACTTTTCCACGAATGGAGCTATTGGCTAGCAAGTGTTGCGACAAAGTCTCGTACCAACCTCTCGGGGCCTGGTGTAAACCATACAGCGCTTTATCCAGCAAATAAACCTTGTCTTTGGGATTGGATCGGTGAAGCCCGGTGGCTGTCCGACATATACCTCCTCTTTTACCTTCCCATAGAGAAACTCTGATTTAACATCTAATTGATAAACCTTAAAATTTTTCCAAGATGCAAATGCTAGGAAGATTCTGATCGCTTCTAGTCTAGCAACTGGAGCATATACTTCAGTGAAATCTATCCCCTCCTGCTGACTGAAACCCTGGACTACGAGTAGAACTTTGTTACGAATAATAACCCCTCGACCGTCTCTCTTGCACTTGAACACCCACTTGGTGTTTATCTTCCTTTGACCATCAGGCAAGTCTACCAATTTCCTGTGACAACGCGAGTTTCCGACTTTCACTTTCGCATTAAATGCACGTTGACTTTGACTGTGTAGTTGTTTGGCTTGTTTAACTTGTAACTGTACACGTTATATTATAATGAAACGCATTGTGTTTGCATGATTTTGTGTTTGGTTGTATAACATGAAACCTGTTGAAAAACTTAAACTGTTTAACACATGAAAGGACCTGACGAAACAGACTGTTTCGCCATATGCATCTCGACGAAACAGAAGTCTGTTTCGCCAAGCCCAGTTTCGCCGAAGCCCAGTTAGGGCCCAGCATCGTATTAGTTACGTATTTTAGTGTATTAGGGTGCGTATAGGATCAGTTGTCAAAACCCTAGAGCCTTGCACATTGGGCGACGGCAACCGCAAGACTCAAAACCTTTCCCTTCGATCAAGTTAGTGACATCACCTTATTAATCGAAGATTTGGTTAGTAAATCCACATATATGTTAATTCCTAGTTGATTGTTATTTATGTGATTATGATTAGCAAAGTGTTACAATTTGTCGATGATTTCTTTGATGATGATCAGACTATGAGAATATTAGGTGAGATGTTATATATTGTGTTTGCATGTGAATTGTCAGGGGTTATGAAAGTGTGTGCTATTAGATAAGCAACACTCCATGTTGTCGGCCATCATTGATAAACAATTAGATTTTCTTATGTGTATGTTTAATCAAATACTGATGCCTCCATATGAATGCTATGATGATTTTCATACGACTAGTTCTGAATGATATGATGATTTCGATTTGTTAAATGATGGTCGAATAACAAATCATGATGGTATGTATATGGATAACAACTTGCTGATGCTAGATGATGACCGAATGTCAATCAGGAATGTATAGTGGTCGAGTAACTCATATGATTTCATGAGTTGTTTGATGATTGTGTTATTTAATAAAAAGAAAGCATGTGAGCTCTAGGAAATCGGGTAGTGGCAGTAACTTCTCATGTGTAATTAATGGAGATATGATGTGTTGCTTTGGAACTTGTTATGATGATGAATAATTGCTGAACCCTTTGACTATTTTTCCGATTTCCGATTTCATGATGCGTGAATGTTAATGTTGTTGTTGATGATGATGTATCCCACCGAAAACCCTATCCCCAACGAAAACACTTTGGTGTTTTCGGCCAAGGTGATTTCGGCTATAGGGATTTCGGCCAAATAAGTGTTTTCGGTCCATTAAGGGATTTCGGCCCAAGCTTGGATTTCGGCCCCAAGTGTTTATTAATCCCGTTAACTTTATTAACTAAGTTAAGTATGTTAACTGTGTTAAGTGTTAACCATGTTAAGTGTGTAAATTCTGCTATGCATATTATGAAGATAAACCCAGTTAAGTTATTAACTCTGGTTAGCTTATTTATTCCAGTTAGTTATTAACTCTGTTAAATATGTAAACTTTGTTAAGCATGTAAACCCTTGTTAAGTGGTTAAGCTGTTAACTCTACTTGTTTGATTAACTCTGTTAGTTAACTATCACTGTTCGTTATTATCTCTGTTATGTATATCAATCTCGTTAAGTTGTTAAGGAATAACCATGTTAGAATAAACTGTGAATGACCGTTATGTGAAACATGAATTGTTGATAGATGATTAACTGTTTGTAATGCCTGATGTTAACTGTTACACACACTATGTGACGAACATTGCATGCGAAACTTTACAAACATGTACTGACTGAACATACGTGCATAAATATAGGACTTGACTGATATATTGTGAGCACTTAACTTAGCATACCGAGCAAACCAAGGTGAGTTCACACAGCCAAGGCATGGGGTTCCCAGGGTGGGAATGGGTTTTGGATTATTTACTTGTACTTACCTAGCTTATGGAACTTAGTTATATGGTCCTCGGGTGAGGAAGGGTTATTGATAAGATACGACTAGACTAGTGATACTAATAGAACTGATCTTCGCACACACGCCAGGGTTGGCTGCGATAATATGACTGATCTTCGCACACACGCCAGGGTTGGCTGCGATAATATGACTGATCTTCGCACACACGCCGGGGTTGGCTGCGATAATATGACTAATCTTCGCACACATGCCTAGGAAGGCTGCGAACTATACACTAAACTTCGCACACATGCCGGGTGGCTGCAATACAAATATACCTAGTCTAGAATACTCGGGAAACTTTCCCTAATCTTCGCATACATGCCTAGAGGGCCGCGATACGAACTAACACGATACATGACTTAATGAACGAACACAAGGCTTACTATACTATTACAATTACTGAACTTTTAACTGTGAACTCGCTCAACTAGTTGTTGACTCTCTGCTGCATGCCTTGCAGGACCTTAGGTACATATGGAGCTTGCACAGGGAGGAGCAGGTCGTTGTGGGACATGGATCGAGGATGCCATGTTAAATATTTAAACATTTGAACTTATGATTTACATTGGGTTTACATACTTATGCTTCCGCTACACACTTGTTTATGTTTGGTTTTGAAAACACCTATCGTATTGATGAATGACATTTACTATTTACTTATATGTTCAATATGATTGGTGGCTTGATCCTGGTCAGTCACGCCTCCAAGCGGTGATACTCCGCGTGTGGATTTTGGGGGTGTGACAGATTGGTATCAGAGCCATTGGTTATAGAGAACTCGGTTTTAATAAGGGGAAAACATTTTTATTAAAACCAGACTATAACATGTACAGCGCTCAATGATCCACAACGAAGCCTCGCTCCACGTGCAAGACTCAACATTCTAGGTAATATGGTATATGTTTTATTGCCTACTTGCTAGAATTACATAGAACTTTGCTCATGGTATGCTTAGATAAACGTAACGACTGTTGATTGAAACACTTTTGTGCTCACTCTCTTCTGTCATTGCACTTTCGCGAACCTCTCTCACTCATGTTCTCCTTGATATCAAGATCATGAGTGGACGCGTTAACCTAACTCAAGCCCAGTTGGCGGCTTCGATCACTGAACAAGTTACTGCAGCACTCGCAGCTGCCCAGGCAGGAGGTGTAACCTGCTATCACCACTTACTCTAGGATCTTTAGATCCTACTCTCGTAAACCAACACTCGTGCTCAAGTATGTTTACTCTTACGCACACGATAAGTCAACACGCTCAGCCACCTGTGTGCACCCTCAAGACTTTTATGGACTGTTTTCCTACTACTTTCAGTGGCACTGAAGGGGCCGTTGGACTCCTCCATTGGTTTGAAAAGCTCGAATCGGTCTTCGAAATGTGTGAATGCCCTGAGGCTCGTAGGGTGAAGTACGCCACTGGTACTCTCGAAAGCACTGCGCTAACTTGGTGGAACGCGCAAGTTAGATGCTGGGGCTGGCGGCTGCTAATGCCACCCCATGGAATGATTTTAAGGAACTGATCAAACGTGAATACTGTAGTCATGATGACATCCACAAGCTGGAAGTGGAGTTCTTTAACCTGAAGATGACGGGGTCAGAGATAGAAGCGTACACGAAACGATCCAACAAACTGGCAGTGTTATGTCCAACTATGGTGGATCCTCCCATCAAGCGCATTGAGCTGTACCTCAAATGCTTAGTACCAGAGATTCAAAGTCATGTGACTTCGGCCAACCTTGCTACTATCCAGGATGTTACTCGTCTTGCTCATCGTCTCACAGACCAGGCAGTGGAACAGAACAGGCTGCCTAAACGTATCGGTGCTACTACTACTACTACTACTACTACTACTACTACTACTACTACTACTACTACTACTACTACTACTACTACTACTACTACTACTACTACTACTACTACTACTACTACTACTACTACTACTACTACTACTACTACTACTACTACTACTACTACTACTACTACTACTACTACTACTACTACTACTACTACTACTACTACTACTACTACTACTACTACTACTACTACTACTACTACTACTACTACTACTACTACTACTACTACTACTACTACTACTACTACTACTACTACTACTACTACTACTACTACTACTACTACTACTACTACTACTACTACTACTACTACTACTACTACTACTACTACTACTGCTACTCCCAGTGACAACAAGCGAAAATGGGATGGAACCTCCAGCAAGGGTTCGACTTCAGTTCAGTCCCAGGCACCGCAGCGAAAGATTGATTACTATCAGAGCCCTGGTCAGCAATCTTTTGGTAGTCAAGGGCAGGGTGGATATCGAGGAAATCACCCAAAGTGCAATAGATGCAACAGGCACCACAGTGGTCAATGCAACAGGGGTCGTTGCCAGAGGTGATGCTAGGGATGACCCCAACGTTGTGATAGTTTCGGCATCGTTATTGGTATGGATTAGCTACCTCAACATCGAGAAGAGATCCTATGCAAAGAGAAGATTGTTCGTATTCCCCGTTCTGGCAAAGATCCTCTCGAAATTCAAGGCGACAAGAGTGGTGCTGTAGTGGGCACCATCTCCTTTCTTAAGGCCCAGAAGTGCTTGCGAAAGGGCCACACTGCTATCTTAGCACTCGTTATTGATGCATCATCGGAAGAGAAGAAGATAGAGGATATCCCAGTAGTACGTGATTTTCCTCAAGTGTTCCCTGAAGATTTACATGGGCTACCGCCTCATCGCCAGGTCGAATTCCAGAGCGAGCTAGCTCCTGGAGTAGCACCCATAACTCGAGCACCCTATCGCTTAGCTCCAACCGAACTGGAAGAACTGTCTAAGAAATTGCAAGAACTCTTGGAAAAGGGTTTCATTCGTGCTAGCTCTTCGCCCTGGGAGCTCTAGTATTGTTTGTGAAGAAGAAAGACGGTACCTTCCGCATGTGCATAGATTACCGCGAACTGAACAAGGTGACCGTGAAGAACCGCTATCCTCTTCCACGCATTGACGACTTATTTGACCAGTTGCAAGGGTCGAGCTATTACTCGAAGATTGACCTGAGGTCAGGATATCACCAACTGAGAGTCCGGGATGAGGACGTCTCCAAAACAACATTCAGAACACGCTACGGCCACTACGAGTTTCTAGTCATGCCATTCGGATTAAGGGATTTCGGCCCAAGCTTGGATTTCAGCCCCAAGTGTTTATTAATCCCGTTAACTTTATTAACTAAGTTAAGTATGTTAACTGTGTTAAGTGTTAACCATGTTAAGTGTGTAAATTCTGCTATGCATATTATGAAGATAAACCCAGTTAAGTTATTAACTCTGGTTAGCTTATTTATTCCAGTTAGTTATTAACTCTGTTAAATATGTAAACTTTGTTAAGCATGTAAACCCTTGTTAAGTGGTTAAGCTGTTAACTCTACTTGTTTGATTAACTCTGTTAGTTAACTATCACTGTTCGTTATTATCTCTGTTATGTATATCAATCTCGTTAAGTTGTTAAGGAATAACCATGTTAGAATAAACTGTGAATGACCGTTATATGAAACATGAATTGTTGATAGATGATTAACTGTTTGTAATGCCTGATGTTAACTGTTACACACACTATGTGACGAACATTGCATGCGAAACTTTACAAACATGTACTGACTGAACATACGTGCATAAATATAGGACTTGACTGATATATTGTGAGCACTTAACTTAGCATACCGAGCAAACCAAGGTGAGTTCACACAGCCAAGGCATGGGGTTCCCAGGGTGGGAATGGGTTTTGGATTATTTACTTGTACTTACCTAGCTTATGGAACTTAGTTATATGGTCCTCGGGTGAGGAAGGGTTATTGATAAGATACGACTAGACTAGTGATACTAATAGAACTGATCTTCGCACACACGCCAGGGTTGGCTGCGATAATATGACTGATCTTCGCACACACGCCAGGGTTGGCTGCGATAATATGACTGATCTTCGCACACACGCCGGGGTTGGCTGCGATAATATGACTAATCTTCGCACACATGCCTAGGAAGGCTGCGAACTATACACTAAACTTCGCACACATGCCGGGTGGCTGCGATACAAATATACCTAGTCTAGAATACTCGGGAAACTTTCCCTAATCTTCGCACACATGCCTAGAGGGCCGCGATACGAACTAACACGATACATGACTTAATGAACGAACACAAGGCTTACTATACTATTACAATTACTGAACTTTTAACTGTGAACTCGCTCAACTAGTTGTTGACTCTCTGCTGCATGCCTTGCAGGACCTTAGGTACATATGGAGCTTGCACAGGGAGGAGCAGGTCGTTGTGGGACATGGATCGAGGATGCCATGTTAAATATTTAAACATTTGAACTTATGATTTACATTGGGTTTACATACTTATGCTTCCGCTACACACTTGTTTATGTTTGGTTTTGAAAACACCTATCGTATTGATGAATGACATTTACTATTTACTTATATGTTCAATATGATTGGTGGCTTGATCCTGGTCAGTCACGCCTCCAAGCGGTGATACTCCGCGTGTGGATTTTGGGGGTGTGACAGATTGGTATCAGAGCCATTGGTTATAGAGAACTTGGTTTTAATAAGGGGAAAACATTTTTATTAAAACCAGACTATAACCTGTACAGTGCTCAACGATCCACAACGAAGCCTCGCTCCACGTGCAAGACTCAACATTCTAGGTAATATGGTATATGTTTTATTGCCTACTTGCTAGAATTACATAGAACTTTGCTCATGGTATGCTTAGATAAACGTAACGACTGTTGATTGAAACACTTTTGTGCTCACTCTCTTCTGTCAATTTGACGTCTAGTGCGAACGCCTGATTGTAATTCTCCAATGATCAACTCCTCTGGATGGTATGAAAGAGTTCTCGGCATAACCTCGCCTGGAACATCTATCTCGCCTTCCAAATTTGTAACATTCTGATTTGCACCTTGTTCACTGACTGGAATTGTTTGACTTGAAATCTGGATCTGCTCCCCCTCAGAATCTGAATCACCACGATCGAATATAGGTCTATTATCAGATTCTTGATTATCATTGACTTCCGTCTGATTTTCAGGAGCTATTTCTTGTTCCGAAGATTGTTGAACATCATCATGTTCTCCAGCATTACTTGGACCGGCTTCATCATCATTTGAAGTTTGCCGTCGAGTTGTAGTATACTCAGCTGGAAACCTTTCTTGTGATGACTCATACTCTCTTAGAATATCCAACTCATCAAAGAACTCTGGTTCTTCTTCTTCCATGTCAAACGAATCCCACAAAGTATCGTAATTAAAACGCCATGAGTCGCCTGGATTCTGCGGTGGCATTATGTAACCTTGGCATTCAACATTGTGTGCTTCAATAATCCGCTTCAAGCTTGGAACAAAGACTCGTTTCAATGGACTTGAGGAACCCACAAAAATTCCTTCAATGCTCTTTGCACCAAATTTTCCAAAAGGTTCTAGAACTGTACAGGGATACCCAAATGGTTCAAGATACTTCAGGTTCGGTTTGCGGTTATTGATCTACTCAAAACACGTTTTGTTGAATTTCTTCACTGTGAGAACCCGGTTGAGTGTATAGCAAGCGGCTGACACTGCTTCTGCCCAGAAGTTGACTGGTAGTTTTGAATCAGCAAGCATCGTCCTAGCCATTTCAATTAGCGTCATGTTCTTTCTTTCAGCTACTCCATTTTGTTGCGGAGTATAAGGAGCACTAAATTCTTGCAATATACCTCTCTCATCACAATATTCTTCCATCTTGTTGTTCTTGAACTCTGTACCGTTATCACTCCTGATTCTTCTGATTCGAGTTTGGTACAAGTTTTCAATTTTTCTGAACAACGGCATCAAACTTTCAAACGTCTCATCTTTCGTCTTCAGAAACGATACCCATGAAAATCTTGAGTAATCATCTGTTACTACTAGACAGTAAAGATCTCCAGTTATACTTTTGACGTTTACTGGACCAAACAGATCCATATGGAGTCTCTCTAACGGTCTTGAGACTGAGTTGACTTTCTTTTGAGGATGTGATTTCTTCTTTTGCTTGCCTTTGATGCAACTAATGCACTCCCCCTCAAGATGAAAACCTTTCACATGAACACCAGTAACTAAGTCGTTATGCACCAGGTGATTCATTTTTCTTAAGTGAATATGGCCCATCTTTCGATGCCACAACTGTGATTCTTTTTCTGTTGCTCTTGACATAAAACAATGTGCTTGACCCGTGGTAGTAGTTGCTATACTCATGTCCAACACGTACAAATCATTCACTCTAGGTGCTCTCATGATCACCCACTCTTCGAGAACAACAAATCCTGGTTTCAAGATCAAACATTCTTTGTCTATAAAGTGCGTTGTATACATGCGATCACAAATCTGAGAAATACTTAGAAGATTGTTTTCAAGCTCGGCGATGTAGTTAACTCTTTCAAATGTGACAATTCCATTTGATAAAGTTCCTTCTCCAACTATTCGACCACCTTGATTTCCCGCAAATCCTACGTACCCTCCATTAAATCCACGAACATCGTACTGTAGGGTCTTCTTCCCCGTCATGTGCCGAGAAGCTCCACTATCCATAATCCAACGTGAAACGGATCTTGGAAGCTCCTGCACATGTCACAAACACTTTAGTTAGATTTTGATGCTACCCAAGCCTCTTTCAACTCAGGTAGGTTGACTTTGATGTGAGTTTTAGCAGTGTAAAGTGGCGGAAAATTCTTGTCATTCATCTTTAAGCTCTCCTCAGATCCAATCTCAACCTCTCTATATAAAAAGAAATCATTTTTTAGAGGTTGACCAGATGATTGATCTTTCTTTGGTACATACTTCTTCTTAGAAGTAGTAGCCTCTTGTGCTTCAAGTTTCTCAAAGTAATCCACAGGAACATTCATCTTTACTGGAATGGTAGAAGACGATTGTTTTTCTTTCTCAGAAACCTTTAGTTTTGTGAAACTTGAATTCTTTTCAACTGATTTTGGTTTCCAAGCTTGTTGAGACGAAGCAACCCGTTTGTAAAATTTGTCATTTTTAGTTTCCAACTTTTTAACAGGTTCAATTTTGAATTTTGTGTTCTCATTTTTCAAAATTTTCTTAATAACCATTGGTTGTTTGCCTTTTGTATCAACTTTCTTTTTCTGACTCTCAACAGTTTCAGACTTAGGCTTTGAGTTGGTGCACTTTCGTGCAATGTGTCCAACTTTGTTGCACTTAAAGCATGTACGAGTATCAACTACCCGACTTGTGCCTTCAGTCTGAGGCTGTGAGGCCTTCTCCTCAAAAAATTCTTCATTTGATTTTGAAAAAAATTCAGACTCTTGCTCGGAATGAGAACTCGAGCTTTTTACAAACACCTTTTTGTCAACAAACTTTTTGTTTTGAAAATTCCTTCTTGGATAACTCTTACCACCCTGATATCCACCCGACCATCTGTTTAGGTTGTTGTTATAAAAACGTGGTGGAACAACTGGTTTCTTGTAGTAAGCTTTATCTTTTTCAAAATTCATTTGCCTTTTCGCATTTCTCAAACCTTCAATTTCAGACACATCAATTTCAATCAACTTGAACACATTTCTCAATTTTCCAACATTCACATTCTCTAAAGGAAAATCACGATCCGAATACAACTTATCTGATCCTGCCATCTTATACATCACAAGATGTGTTTCTTCACTTAAGTTGTTTTTGGATTTTGATTTTGGAATGTATTTGTCCAAAAAGCATTCATCATCCTCAGTAGTGTCACTTTCAGATTTTAAAACACTTTCAACCACACTTTTAACAACTTCTGATTGAACATTTCCTTCATCGGATGATGAAGTGAATGTAACATCAATTGTGTCTGGAAGCTTAACTTCATTTTCATCTTCATCATTAACCAACCCTGATTTTTTTCTTTGAAAAATTATTTAGAACTGGTGGTGGAACCTGATGAAATCCAACCCCGGTTCCATCAAAGTATACATCTTCGCCTGCTTTGTTCTTCCCAATTGGTTTAGGAACGATATGTTGAAGAACAAAACTTGCGGAGCTGTAACTGTTCAGTTTCAACTGGATGCAATCATTTTCAATTTTAGCTTCTTGAAACTGAAGCTTCAACTTAGCAATCTCATCCAGTTCCTGGTTGATTAGCTCTTCTTTAACCCTAAGAACACCTATCAATTGAACATTTTCTGTGCTTGTCTTACCATTTCTCTCATCAGAATCTTTAACCGTTCGTTTTAGCTTTTCAAACTTTTCTGAAACCTGATGATTTTCAAGAATTAGCTTTTCGTTTTCTTTCCTAATTCTTTCTACTTCAATTTTATCATTTTCAATTTTATCAGTTAACTCTTTTACTCGATCATTTGAAGCTTTTAACAATTTGTCACGGTTTAAGATCTGATCTTCAACGTCTCTGACTCTTTTTGTCAGTTCTTCGATCTTTTTATCTTTGTGGTAAGCAATTGTACTACAAACCTTACAGTCTTTCATGCAATTTTTGCAGTCGCTCTCAGTTTTAGCTTTCTTACCTGACTCGTTGTTTGCAACACTCTGACTGACCTTGCTTTTAGACTCAGTGCTAGAACCAGAAACTACCTCTAGCTCTTTCACAGCAAACACTTTGTCAGCCATCTTCTTCAAATTTTCTGCAGTAAACTCTTGTGACGTGTCAATAATCCCATCATCAATTTTCTTTGTCTGCAGCTCTTTCTCTTTTTCTTTTTCTTTTTCTTTTTCTTTTTCATCAGCTTCTCCTCCTCCCCACCATTCTCTCCGTAAGGCTTCTTCTTCTTCAGCAACTTGTTTGGTGAGAACTTCAACATCAAGAGACTTTGGATCAATAGCAATGTTTCCATTTGGATCAAGGTAACATTCTCTATCAGCATCCCATCTTTTCGCCTGTTTTGCTTCTCTGTATATATAACCAGCTTTAATCATCCTGTCTTGAGCTTTCATTTTTCTGTTGATGTATTTCTCTTGTTCGTTTCTGCTATCTCTGAAAGGAACAGCTTTTGTCACAAACGCATAGCCCACTGCATCCTCTTCCGGTAACACTTGACTCCAATCATATCCCTCGTCATCATGAATAACAGCAAGAGCTCTTGATTTTTCTTTGGGGGTATCTTCAAGCTGTTTCATTCTGGGAGGTTCAGATTTGTTCTGATGATAGATTGCTCTTTTGTAGTAATCTTCTCTGAATGGATTTGCAGTATCATCAGCAGGTGCGTTTCGACATTCACGTTTAAAATGTCCCTTTTCTTTACATCTGAAACATGTGACCTTTGATTTATCAAAACCAAGTTTTGTGGATGGTCCTCCAATTGAATGTCTGCCTGTAATCTCCATGAACCTTTGAGCTCGTCTAACTGCACTAGCCATACACCATCTTATATCTATCAACTCCATCTCCTCTGGGTCGATCTAGTCATAATCCTCCTTGGTGAGGTTAGTGTTTCCAATCTTGCCCGTAACAAGGCTCTCGTATGATTCAAGCACAGATGCTAAAAACACCATTTGCTGCTTTGCGGATTCTTCACTGAAATTTTGTGCATTCTTCAGATCCACAACAATATTACATTGGAACAGATTTTTTGGAACAGATTGACTTGAATTAGTTGACGATGAACCACTATGAAAATCACTGCTTGAACTTTCTTGGTTTGACGTGTTTGCATTTTCTGCAGAGAAAGCTGTCTTTGGTGACACGGTTTTCGGGATCATACTTCCTCGATAATACAACTCTACATTTTGCTGGTACGAGGAATGATTGACTTTGAATGATTTCTTGAGTTCCAGCTCATGACTCTCCAGTCTTTCAATTAACAGATCAACCGTCAGTTTCTCCGACTCAATTGTATTCTTCAGCATCAAAGCAAAGTATTGCCAATCTTGATCGTTCGGCAGCGAGTCAAACAATTTGTCAACCAATTCTTCTCGAGTATAAATGATTCTATGTCTTTCCAGCTCCATCTTCAAATGCCCAAATCTTTCAATCATCTTAGATACCGATTCGTTTTTCAAACATCCAAACAAATCAAATTCTTTTCTTAACAATTTCTTTTTGTTTTTAACTATCTCAGCACTACCCACACATTTCACTCTCAATTTCTCCCATAGATCTTTCGAATTTGTGTACTCAATCAACGCTATTATGTCGTCTCTCACAGACTGATGAATCAATGCAATGCACTTTTGTTCAGCAACATATCTCTCTATCTCCTCAGCCTCTGTCAAATTTTCATAATCCGTTCTTCCCATAACAAAACCATTCTTGAACATTTTCCAACTTGGATATGCAAACGCTTGTAGCCATTCTTCAAACTTTTTAGCCCATTTATTGTAATCTTCAATCGCCATCAGCTTTGGAGGTTTGTTATATGTACCGTATGCACTCTCCACACTTAAAGTATCGGAAAGAGTTTTCTTCGCACTCGGAGTTGAAACATTTTCATTTGTGTTGTTTGATGTATCATCTCCACTGTTTCCCGTGAATGCAAAGATATCACTAAACGGATTCATGAACTCATCCATCGTCACGTATCTGAAACAATCAACAAACACTTAGAATTTTTTTTTAAAATTTTGAAAAGTAATTTCAAACGAAATTAGTTCAAGCGGAATTGCTCAAACGATATTACTTCTTCAAACAGAGTTATGTTTTTCAAAAGATATTACCTATTCAAACGGAATTATGTTTTTCAAACGATATTACCAAACAGATTTTAATTCCGTACGGAATTAGGTCAATTTCAAACGGAATTAAGTCTCTTGATGCTGAATTAGCAACTTTGAAGCGAAATTAGTAATTCCGTTTGTACGTTTCAAACGAAATTATATTCCGTTTGAAATTGTCTGCACTTTTCAAGCGAAATTAGGTCAAATGTGCAATTTCGTGCGGAATTACAAAGATGATTTCAAACGGAATTATTTATGACGTCAGCACGTTCGAACAGTTTTTCAAGCGGAATTATCAGTTTTTATCAAAATTTGTTCGAATTAAGGTCCAAATTCTTTCATGGATTATTTAAAACTATGCTTCGCTTGATATGTGTGAGTTTTAAGCCATTTCAACCATTAAATCTCGTTCAAATCAGAAAAGAAAGAGTAGAAGTAAGAGAATCCGATGAAATCCAGCTGAATTGGTATGAACTCCATGTCCTGAGCTCTGATACCACTTGTTGGATCGTTGTGTGACCCTAATGAGTCAATATGAAGAGTTCAAAATCAAAATCAAAGGCGAAATCAGTGAATTTGAGGTAACACAGCTTGTTTTCCTCTAATTATCTTCTTATTAACCGATTCTGAGCTTTTACAGATTCAAATGACAAATGGACAGCACCTCGACTCAGAAACTGTGATCTAATTCCGTTTCAAATGACACGACTCGTTCAGTATTTATAGGCAGTTAATTCCGCTTGAAACAACCCAAGCGAGACTTAATTCCGTGCGGAATTAACTCAAGCGGAATTACAACTGTAGCGAAATTACCCTAAAAACTTGATTTCTCGTTTTGCGTGCCCTGATCTATCTAATACAATACAAGACTCGATAAAGACAAAGTTAACAGACATTAGTGCACCAACAGATCTCATACCTGGTTCGACTCCTGTCGCCAAAGCTCCGTACCGACTTGCACCCTCTGAGATGCAAGAATTATCTTGTCAACTGCAAGAACTGCTCGACAAAGATTTTATTCGTCCAAGTACCTCACCTTGGGGGTGCTCCTGTGCTATTCGTCAAGAAGAAAGATGGTTCATTTCGTATGTGCATCGACTACCGTGAACTTAACAAACTCACCGTCAAGAATCGTTATCCTCTCCCTCGTATCGATGATCTATTTAACCAACTACAAGGCGCAAGTTGTTTCTCTAAAATCGAACTTCGATCTGGTTATCATCAGCTCCGTGTTCTTGAAGAAGATATCCCCAAAACCGCTTTTTGCACTCGTTGTGGACACTACGAGTTCGTGGTTATGCCTTTTGGCTTAACCAATGCACCCGCCGTGTTTATGGATCTTATGAATTATGTTTGTAAACCTTACTTGGATCGTTTTGTGATAGTCTTTATTAATGATATTTTTATTTATTCAAAGAATGAAGCTGATCATGCACGACATTTACGCCTCATGCTAGAACTCTTACGTGGTGAACACTTATGCGCCAAGTTTTCTAAGTGCGAATTTTGGATCAATGAAGTACAATTTCTCGGGCACGTTGTGAGCAAACAAGGAATTCATGTTGACCCTTCCAAAATTGAAGCTGTGAAGAATTGGAGTACGCCTAAATCCGCATTTGAGATCCACTCCTTCTTGGGATTGGCGGGTTATTACCGTTGATTCAGCTCGGACTTTTCAAAGATTGTCGTTCCTCTCGCTTCGTTAACTCAGAAGAGAAATCTTTTGATTGGGGTCCTGAGCAAGAGTAATCCTTTCAAACTCTTAAGAACATGCTCTGTAACGTTCCTGTACTTGCTCTCCCTGATGGGAATGATGATTTCGTGGTATATTGCGATGCCTCGAACCGTGTCCTTGGCTGTGTGCTCATGCAATGGGACAAGGTCATCGCTTATGCCCCCAGACAGCTTAAAACACATGAGAAAAGCTATACTACCCATGATTTAGAGCTGGGCGCAGTTTTGTTGCGCTAAAGATTTGGCGACACTACCTATATGGTACTAAGTGTGTGGTTTTCATTGACCATAAGAGCCTCCAGCACATCTTTAACCAGAGAGAACTGAATATGCGTCAGCGACGATGGGTAGAGTTTCTTAACAACTACGACTGCGAGATTCCCTACCATCCTGGCAAAGCGAATGTCGTGGCCGACGCTCTTAGTCGTAAGACTCATGTTAGTAGAATCCACTGTTTTTAGATCACTAGTGATCTTCGTGCTTGTATCCGTGAAGCTCAATACTCGTCAGCAAACGAAGGAGGTCTAAATGTAGAAATACGAGGTGCTACAATTGATCAACTTGTGACGAAGTCTGATGGACTTTAGTACTATCTCAATCGCATCTGGGTGCCAGATCGTGACAGTCTTCGTGAACTCATCATGAACGAAGCCCACAAATCTCGATACTCTATTCATCCTGGTGCTGATAAGATGTACCATGACTTGCGTACGTTCTATTGGTGGCCTGGTATGAAGAAAGAAATCGCCGCCTACGTCTCAAAGTGTCTTACTTGTGTCACACCCCAAAAACGTCGCAGCGGAATATAAAACGTAGTGGTGATGGAAGTTGGTGCCCATTTATATCTTATTAAACGATGCATTTAATTGTTGGACATATTAACTTAATTAAAACATAACGTTTCGAAACATGACACAACCACGACATAGTTAAGTTGTTTTGATCCTCACGGATCTTATTACATTTGTCCCAGAAAGTTTTAAAAGTTAGTCCAACATATTAAGTGACAAAACATGCATCAACAACCACAAGATACGCCATGATTCCCGAAGCCGAACTCAAGTACCTGTAGAACACGTTAAAATCAAGTGTCAACACAAAGGAAGGTGAGTTCACATATTCAAATTTAGACAATTTGATACCAAGGAAAAAGCTTTCCAATTATATGTTTATTATAAAACATCCATATAATTTACGAAAGTCCATTCATTTCCTTAATAAAATCCATGGGTCAACCGTCGCACGCATTTGCTCAAAACCTCCGATTTTGGCATCTTCCCAAGTTTACATTAAATTTATAGCATCAAATGTTCGAACTCGTATGTTAGCTAGACATTACGAACTATATATTTACAATGTAAGGATAATCAAGGCTAGACAATAAACAGAATATCAATTTGTCGTTTGACTTGACACGGAGCGACTGGGGTTGTCAACCCGATAGATCTACCAACAATTCCTCGCGTGCAATACTTAAATGATTAAACAACATCACTTGCACATGGTCCATATCGAGACCATCTATGATGCCTGCCTCACGTACAATATATATATATATATATCCTACTAATATGACAAATTTAATATAAACAGTTGTACGAATTCACTGAAATCCCTTGGACCAAGCAAACCCGTCCCAACAACACGGTCGTTTTCTCTGAAACACCGTACAATCCTAGTTTCTCCCCGAAACATATATTCACCAAAACCATTTCATCCCGAAACATATAATTGATCAAAATCCATATATTTTCAACGAAAATATATAATTTATATCAAAAAGATATGTTTTATTCCAAAAACATTATTAAACCCTTTTAGGCGTGTTCTTCCCCCAAAACATATACAAAACAGTAAAAAGAGGGGGTTTAATGACACTTACCTTTGGGTGCGTATTTTTAAATAGCGCAATCCCACAGATTGATTTCTGCACGTCCTATTATACGTTGGAACGATTTATAAATCAATATATCACAAAAATCCTAAGTTTCTCCGTTTCTTAAAATTTTCACATAACTTTGAGATTTTCTCGAAAGTTATTGTTTTAGATTATGTTGGCACGTTAATATATATATATATATGAGTCCATATATATATATATATATTTAAGATTCTACGACTTGAACGATTTTATTGGTGACCGTTATCATGTAAATCCATTAACACACCCGTTTATACGTAATATATCTATGATTTGCGCGTCGTAATATATATACATAAACGTACACATAAATCAACATCGTAACACGCGTAATCTTGTTAATTTATTTATGTTGTCATTTTTAAGGCATGCATACATAGAATAACTTATATGTATCAAATTTCATGCTCGACAAATAAGTTACACTTTTAACGCGATTTTACCGATTTTAAACGCACAAGTGTTCATGCATAGCCTAAATTTCCCGCTATCATGTCAACACTTAACATATCATCATATTCACATATTTAAATCACATAACACATTTTAACACATAAGGTTCACCCAAAAATAAACCCATACTAGTATTCATTGAAAAAAACGCGTATTTTAGTGATTCGGTAACGTTTTCGGGCGTCGGAAGTCACGTATGACCAACCAAACACCAAGTAAACTTAAAATTAGTTAAAATAATTATTTTTAAACAAAAATATCAGTTTACTCACTGGTCTAAATCAGTTTCATAAAAATCGTTCGAAAAGCTGATTTTTGACCGTTTTACCGCATTGTTTTGCGTTAAACGTTACTACAACCATCCCAACTCGGAATGACTTGATATTTTAACACAATACATTTTATTTACTGATTAAAATAGTGATTATAATCAGATTAGTGTAGTTTTTGTGTAAGTCACATAAATCATGCGATTTCACGTATTTTACAACTCCTAATGCACCAAGTACAACATGCAAGACTAGTAAAATTTATGGAAAAGTTGTATATCATTAAACACCTCAAAATAATCATATTTTAGTGTTTATATTCTGATCAAAATTGATTTTTATCAAATCATGCTCAAATGATCCTTTCATGCTTTCATATCATCATGTATGTTCACATATGTGCATCTAATGCACTCATACAACATCATCATC
>JARYGA010051985.1:0-27669 GCA_030545235.1 Helianthus tuberosus | reverse complement strand
AAATCCCGGGGCATCAAGAAGAAGATTGCAGGAAGAAGAAAGCAACAGCCTGCTACAACTGTGGAGAAGCTGGACACTTTAGGCCAGACTGCCCAAAATTGGTTAAACCAGCTGATAACAAAGCCAAACCTGCAGAAGGAGCTACCAAGAAAAATGCAAGAGCCTTCCAGTTGACTACTCAGGAAGCAGAACTAATTCCTGACGTGATAGCTGGTACGTTCTTAGTTCAAGACGTTTATGCAAAAGTATTATTTGACTTTGGTGCAAACCAAAGTTTTATAAATACTTCATTCTGCCAAGCTCTTAATCTATCCTTAACCAACCTTAGGCAGATTTTCACAATAGAAACGACATATGGGAATTCTGTTAACATAGATAAGGTTTTGCTAAAAGAAAAGATAGAACTCTTAGGTCATAAATTTACTGCAAACCTGTTACCTATGAAGTTAGCCGAATTCGATGTGGTATTAGGAATGGATTGGTTGGTAGCCAACCATGCTCGAATTCTTTGTGATAAGAATTCCGTAGAAATTTATACACCCACAGGAGAATTAGTGGTAATTACAGGAGATAAGCCACGAAAGCCAATGAAATTCATTTCAGTAATGAAAGTGGCTAGTTATTCCAGAAAACAAGAAATGGTGTATATGATTTCAGTAATCATTAACACAAAAGGTAAGGAACTCAAAGAAATTCCAGTAGTATCAGAATACCCAGAGGTATTCCCAGAAGAACTACCTGGATTGAACAAGCGTGAATGTTAATCAGCCAATTCCAGACGTTCAAGGTTAACCACATAAACAGAAGCGAAAACAAGCATGCAGATGCGCTAAGCAAATTGGCCGCTACCAGCTTCAAGCACTTAGCAAAAGAAGTGCGCATAGAGGTATTGTCTAATCCTTCCATTCACCTCAAACAAGTAAATGTTATAGAAGTCGGGAATCCATCCTGGATGTCTCCGATCATCTTATACCTACAACACGGAAAACTCCCGGAAGGAAAAGCAGAAGCTCGAAAAATCCAACACAAAGCAATAAACTATGAAATGGCGGATGGCGTCCTATACCGGAAGTCATTTATTGGACCATTACTATGCTGTGTTGACAAAACAGATGCGCAATATCTGGTCAGAGAAATCAACGAAGGTTTATGCGGAATACACGCAGGACCGCGCATGGTTGTGGCAAAAATAATGAACGCGGGATATTACTGGCCCGGAATGCATGTAGATGTAGTAAATTTATTACGGAGATGCGCAGCCTGTCAACGCCACGCGCCAAAAACACTTCGACCAAAGAACCCACTCGTACCAGTTACCTCCGCCTGGCCTTTTCAGCAATGGGGCATCGATCTCGTTGGTCCTTTCCCTGATGCACCAGGCGCAGTGAAATTCATCATTGTAGCGGTCGACTATTTCACAAAATGGGTCGAAGCCAAGGCACTAGCCTCCACAACAGCAATGGTAATCCGCAAATTCATATGGGAGCATATTATTTACAGATTCGGATTGCCATTGCGCATCATCTCCGACAACGGCACAAACTTTGCCTCAGAAGATCTTCAAAAATGGTTCAAAGAAATGAAGATTGAACACAACTTTGCTTCTGTGGCGCACCCACAGGCAAACGGCCAAGTCGAAAGCATTAACAAACAAATAGTCGACGACATTAAGGTGCGACTAGGCACAGCGCGCAGAGGATGGGTTGACGAACTCCCCAGCATCTTATGGGCCCATCGTACAATGCAAAAAACTAGCATGGGAGAAACTCCGTTCAGCCTGGTCTATGGCTCAGAAGCGGTAATACCAGCGGAAATCGGTCTTCCATCACCACGCATGCTAGCTATGGAAAGACAGAACAATGAGCAAGAGCGAAGACTGGATTTAGACCTCCTCGAAGAAAGGCGCGAGAATGCTGCCATCACAAAGGCAAGGTACAAATCCAAACTCGAAAAATACTACAATGCACGCGTTCGCGTATGCACATTTGTTCCTGGTGATTTTGTCTTGCGCGACAATGAGGCTTCCAATGCGGAAAAACCAGGCAAATTAGCGCCAAGATGGGAAGGACCATACGTCATCAATAAAGTCTTAGGCAAAGGGGGTACACCCTAAAAAGACTTGATGGGACGCTATGTCACACCCTGGCTTTGCGGAAGCGTGGTTAATTTTGGTGTGACTTCTTAATACCATAGCTTAATCATAACCAAGCTATATGAGTTAAAAACATGCAAGATCATCCATTAAGTTTTGAAAACCAAATACAGTACCATTGTTTTATCGGGAACATACCCTAGCATCATAACCTTGTTCAACAAACATTACAAGCTTGAAACATAACATAAACATGGTTTAAGGATGGTGTCTTGTCCAGGAAAGAGACACATCCCCTAAACCCCGGATGACCTCGGAAACTAGTGCAGCGGAAAACATGCCATACCGTGCCAGATCTCGTTAATTTCCTGAAATACATGTAAGTTGAAAAATCAACAATAATGTTGAGCGAGTTCATGTGTAAGTGAGTAAATAAACCTTTGTGAGTATAAAAATAGTTGTGGTATGTAGCCAATAAGGGGACTTGTGATCGTCAATGGTTTGCAAGGCCACTGATATATGTGAAGTGCAAATAGGGAGACTCAAACCTAGCGTATTTAGCGTTGGGGCACAAAGTCACCACCTGGTCCATTATGCGGGCTCAGGGGTTGGGCTCGCTACACCCAGATAGATCTACCGCTTACGTCCCTCGGTCCTACCATGAGGATTAATGGCCTCATGTTGCTCCTACCCACTCACATGATCTGAATAATAAACCTCCTTACGCTAACCATACCGTTGTATAAAGTACTCGTAATCACAGTAACATGTATTTCACCCCCGCAGTTAAGAAAACTGAAAACAGTTAGAGAAAAGGGGGACATGAACTCACAGTGAATGCGTCTCTACCAAGTACTCCAAATCAGAAAGCTGTGCGACGACCTACAAGTGCTAATTTTATTAGACGGACGGCCGTGCCTTAGCTTTATAGTTTAAGTCTTTGGGAAATAGTTAGTCAACTATTTCGTGCTTACGTTTTGTATATACTTGGTAGTTAATCTCCTTCCCAAGGATGGGGGATTCAATACATGTGCGTTCAGATTACATCATTAAGTCTCACTTAATATATATGTTTTCCAATTCCAAAATATAAGTATTTTTCTCAAAAATATTATATTTTCATTTCACATAATTTTTCTCCAATAATACGTTGTTAAAGTACGCGTTCATAAATATTTCCGTAAGTGCGTAAGTTACGTTTTAACAATCGAGTGGTAATATATTTACCGATGTAACTTATATTTATGGTGAAAGCGTTTGTATTATTTTGGATTCGTTAACTTTCGTAAATATTATTTTTACTCTAAAAATAATATTTATGTATTTCACAAAATAATCATAAACAGTGTGTGAAAATATATATTTATCACGTTAATATTTTGTGAAAATCCCACCTCCGAATATTTAGTAAATAAAGTCATGGCGAAATTTATGCTTCGAAACATGTCAAAAATGATTCTAACACTTGTAGTGTAAATAAGTCTAAGTGTTAGGTTTTTAGGAAAATTTCGCCAGAGTTTCCTCTGTAACTGGAGGTGGCCACGCTTTCGAGCGTATCATTTTCTTTATCAAATCAAATCAACCAATGTTCTCAACATTATCAAACAACTTTTCAACATTTTACTAGTCAACAAGTATGTAAATCGCATAATCGCATGAACTTGTAGTTTTTCCGAATCTATAGTGTAAATCCCATTATATTTTGTGGATCTTTATATAAGGAAATTTTAACCTCGTAAAAACCTCGTTTTTAGAGAAATCCGTCTTTACAACTTCTTGTCATTTTTCCCAAAAATAGTTATTTTGTCGAAACTTGTGTTACACAAGTGTTTACACACTTGTGTGCTCTAAATATCATTCTTATTATTGTAGATCCGTCTTTTAGAAAACATGATTTCTTTAACGCTTGGTCCTTTGAAAATACCACTTGCAGATACGTAGATCTGCTAGTTTTAAACACTATTTTGCAAGTAAAAATACTTTTACACAAGTTCATGTTTCATGTGTGGTAGAGTTTCACCTTTTAACCCTTGTGCTAATCAAAACAAGCTTATGTTGAGATCCATGATCTTACCAAGTCGGGTTAAACGATGATCCGAGCTACCACATCGTAGATCGGGTCTAAATAACCACATATTTCAAATACTACAACTTTTACACATTCCATATGCTATTAACCACCATTTTTAGAGTTTTTAGTAGACTTTAATGCATCAAATCGTATGTTAACGATATTTAACCGACATAAATCCTTTTAACCACCTTAGATAAGCTTAAATATGAGTTTTAAGTGTTATACCTCTAGCTCAAGGCTAGGGAAGATTCTTGACGAAAATGAGGTGGATAAAAGCGTTGAGGTGAGGTTCTTGCGATTCCGTGAACACCGGGCTTCCTTATGCGTGACCCTTCTCCTTTGTGTGTAAATAAAATGGCAAGATGGAAATAAATAAAAATAATGATGGGTGTAGGTGGGCTCTCGGCAGAAAGTATCAAGAGAGGGAAAAGAAAGTTGCAACTTTGTGCTGTTGGTGTGAAACAAGTTCTTACCCTTGGTGATTTATTTATAACCATTTTTCTATTACCCATTAAACAAAATGTCCCCTAGAAAATTAACATTGTGATTAAATTAATCAAATGGTACAAAGTGTGTCCCCATGGGACCGTTCGGTTTGAAAAGGGGGGGTGGGTAATTAGGTTAGATTTCAACTAAATAGCTAAGGTTTAGTTAAATAAGTTAGGTGTTAAAATTAGTTATTATGTGTAGAAAAATTATAACGGGTGTTAGGGTATTAGGGGACCCTAACTAGCTCAGAAAAAGAAAAATAATGTTGATGTCAATATTTTTATGTCCCGGGTTAATTCCGGTTGATCGGTTGGATGTCAATCCGTTATAGTGCTAAATAAATATTTCGAGTGTCGTTAATATTATTTGTAGCGACACACTTATTTCCGACACTTTGGAAAGTGTCTAGTAATATATATATTTTTTTTTTTTTTTTTTTTTTTTGCACTTTACTAGTTAAATAAAAGCTGAATTATTTATTAAAGTGCTGTGTTTTGTACTTAAAGTACGTTTTAGGCACATCCGTTCACTGTAACTTATTCCTAGGGACGCAGTTCCACAACCCTTGTATCTCTACACTCACTACTAGTGTAGCCAAATATCTCAGGCTCTTATAGGCCTTGGAGGCAGTGTTTGCCTGATGCTGGCTTTATCAGCATGTTCAATAGGTTATCCGTGTATTGTGCTACTGTGCTCTTTGTGCATCATGTTTGTCACTAAGGTTCAGCATGTAAATAATGTAGTGACAGCAAGTAAAGTATGATGCAAGTAAGTGCATGTATCAGTATGCAGGTAGCAGTTTATCAGCAATTTCAGTTAAGCACAGTAATTAAGCAGTAATTAATCATCAATTAAGTCGTACGGATACCTGGTTTGGTGAGGGTTGTCACATTCTCCCCCCGTTAAATAAATTTCGTCCCGAAATTTAAGTTCTGCTTGTAGATGCAGGGTTCTTAGGAAAAAGGTGGGGGTATTTCTCTTTCATCCGGTCTTCACGCTCCCAGGTGAACTCAGGACCATGTCTGGCATTCCAACGAACTTTGACGAGTTTGACACTGCTCCGGCGGGTCTTGTTAACTTTCCAATCTGTGACCTCGACAGGTTCTTCAACGAAGTGGAGCGTGTCGTCAACATGAATCTCGTCGATGGGAATGGCAACGTCAACTTGAGTAAACTTTTCTTTAGATTGGATACATGAAATGTATCGTGAACACCATTTAGTTCAGCAGGTAGGTCCAACTTGTATGCTACTTGTCCTATTTTGTCCAAAATTCTGAAAGGACCAATGTAGCGCGGATTTAACTTCCCATGCTTTCCAAAGCGTGCCACCCCCTTCCAGGGTGATACCTTCAATAACACCATTTCTCCAACTTGGAAATCCACATGTTTCCGATTTGGATCCGCATAGGCCTTTTGTCTGTGGCGAGCTGCTTCGATGCGTTTAAGAATTTGCGCAATCTTGTTTGTCGTCTCTTGGACGATCTCGGGACCAGCAAGTTGCCTATCACCTGCGTCAGCCCAATCATAGTGGTGATCGGCACTTGCGTCCGTAAAGGGCTTCAAATGGCGCGACACCAATACTGGTGTGGTAGCTGTTGTTGTACGAAAATTCGACCAAAGGTAAATGTTTATCCCAGCTACTGCCCAAGTCCATAACACACGCCCTCAGCATGTCTTCCAAAGTTTGTATCGTTCGCTCGCTCTGGCCGTCAGTTTGCGGATGAAACGCAGTGCTCAGATTCAATTGTGAGCCAAAGGCTTCTTGAAAGGATTGCCATATCCTTGACACAAACCTTCCGTCTCTATCAGAGATGATCGAGAGAGGCACTCCATGGCGTGCAACGATTTCTCTCATGTATATTTCCGCAAGTTTACTAGTGCTGTCTTTCTCCTTGATTGGCAGAAAGTGTGCGGATTTTGTTAGACGGTCAACTATTACCCAAATCATATCATGGCCTCTTGGCGTTCTTGGCAATTTTGTAACAAAATCCATGGAGATTTGTTCCCACTTCCACTTGGGAATCTCAGGTTGTTGCAGCAGCCCCGAGGGCTTCTGGTATTCCGCCTTGACCTTCGCGCAAGTTAAACATTTGCTCACGTAAACAGCAACATCGCCTTTCATCCTAGGCCACCAATAATAATCTTTGAGATCTTGGTACATCTTATCCGCTCCAGGATGGATAGAGTACCGTGATTTGTGAGCTTCATCGAAAATAACCTTTCTCAAATCACCAAACAGAGGAACCCAAATCCTTTTCTCGAAACATAACGTTCCTTCCTTGTTTGGTACCAAAAGCTTCTCCATTCCACGGAGATATTCCTCCTCAAGGTTTCCCTCCTTGAGAGCTTCCTTCTGCGCGGCACGAATGCGCAAGGAAAGATCGGTTCGAATAATCATTTCAAGAGCCCTGACCCTTATGGGCTTGATCCTTTCCTTTCGACTTAGGGCATCGGCGACCACATTCGCCTTCCCCGGATGATACTTTATCTCGCAGTCGTAGTCATTCAGCAACTCGACCCATCGTCTTTGCCTCATATTCAGCTCCTTCTGGTTGAATATGTGCTGTAGGCTCTTGTGATCTGTGAAGATTGTACATTTCGTACCATATAGGTAGTGTCTCCAGATCTTTAAAGCAAAAACCACTGCGCCAAGCTCCAAATCGTGTGTGGTATAGTTCTTTTCGTGCACTTTCAGTTGACGCGATGCGTAAGCAATAACCTTTTGGCATTGCATCAACACGCAACCCAATCCTTGGCGCGATGCGTCGCAGTATACCACAAAATCATCAGTACCTTCTGGTAGAGCTAAGATTGGCGCATCACAAAGTTTGCTCTTCAATAACTGAAACGCTTCTTCCTGTTTGATTCCCCAATCAAACTTCTTATCCTTCTGTGTGAGCGCGGTAAGGGGTTGAGCGATTTTAGAAAAAAAATCCTCAATGAACCTTCGATAGTAGCCCGCCATACCCAAGAATTGTCGAATCTCGGTTGGCGTCGTAGGCGTTTCCCAATTCTTGATTGCCTCGACCTTTGTGGGATTAACATGAATTCCATCTCCATTAACCACATGTCCAAGAAATTGGACTTCACGTAGCCAGGACTCGCACTTAGAAAGTTTGGCATACAGCTGTCCCTTCTTTAGCAGCTTCAAAATAGCTCTTAGATACGGTTCGTGCTCAGCCTTTGTCCTTGAATAAATCAAGATGTCGTCGATAAACACAATCACGAACTTGACCAAGTACGGCTTGCAAACTCTATTCATCAAGTCCATAAAGACCGCAGGTGCGTTTGTTAAACCAAACGGCATAACAAGGAACTCGTAGTGTCCATAACGAGTTCTGAAGGCTGTCTTCGGGATACTTTCCTCTTGTATCCTTAACTGATGGTATCCAGATCGCAAGTCGATCTTTGAGTAAAAACTTGAACCTTGCAGTTGATCAAACCGATCATCATTTCTTGATCGTCAGCTTGTTCAGCTCCCGGTAGTTGATGTTTATTTGAAAATCATCATCCTTCTTTTTGATGGGTAAGAATGGGATTACCCCAAAAGGAAATTTTGGTCTGTTATCTTCCTTCTCTATCCATTGCTAACACTTCTCTGTCAATCCTTGCATCTCCAAAAATGTAAGTTGCTATGATGCATCGACAACGGGTGCAGTGCCCGGAGTTAAATCGACGCGGGATTCGACTAATCGTGAGGAGACGATTCCGGAAAGTCTTCGAGGAAGACTTCAGGGTATTCTCCAATCACAAGGATATCTTCGAGTTTTGGTTCTTTGACTTCCTTTTCCATAACATGAGCCAAGAATGCAACACATCCTTTGTGCGAGAATTTTCGTGTCTTCTTAGCCTAATAATCCGTAGGAGCGTATCCTGCTCCATGAATCACGATCATTTCTTCGTTCGTCGTCGGGGCGCGGACGACAATCTCCGCATGGTTGTTCGTCAACCAGTCCATCCCAATCATCACGTCGAAGCTTCCAAACTCAACTGGCAATAGATCTAGCGTAAACTTACGCTCTCCGGGTTCTATCGGGCCGATTCCAGTTACTGCGTTGGCTTCCACTAGCTTCCCCTAAGCTAGTTCTAATGGGTACTGGAATAACTACTCACTTGCTACGTAACCCAATTATGTCCTTGAACACTAGAATTGTGAATCGTAAAATTTGCAACAGTAGTTGGCAATACAGATGCATAATATGGAGTAATGTGGGACGTACCGCTATCCATACTTGGGTCTCTGGCGTGCCTCCCTAGCTCCGATGGGGAGCTTTCATCCTTGCGCCTGATTGTTTTTCGGGCAATATCTTCTGAAATGCTTTTTGCTTTCACAGTTTAAACATCCTCGAGCACGCTTCTGTTTATCATTTATTCTGCCTCGACAATTATCATTGTCGTTGTCCCCTTCGTGATTCTCACTACCGTCTTGGCCCCCATTACTGTGTTCAGTATTTTGCCAACAAGTTTCCTTGACATGTCCCACCTTGCCACAGTTACCACAATTTCCATATTTGCATCGCCCGACATGATAACGTAAACAATTGTCGCACTTAGGTAGGATACCCTTGTAATCTTTTCCCTTTTTGGCCTTCTTCTTGTTACTTACCCGAGTAACCATCTTGAAATTTGCGAGCTTCCTCTTGTTATTCCCAGATGCCTTTATAGCAGTCTCCTTTTTCTCCTCCGCAGTGGAAAATTTTCCTTGTCTAACTGCTTCTTCCGTGAGTGCTATGCTTATGTTGATAGCCTCGGTGATCGTTGAGGGTTTTGATGCTGTTACCAGGCTTAGAATCTGAGGTGCCAATCCTCTTATGAACTGTTCAATTCTCTTAAATTCTGGTGTCCCCAGGAGTATGGCAACTTGTGATAATTCGTTAAATCTCTGCACATACTCTGCTATCTTTGGTCCTTTCATTTTCAAGTTCCACAGTTCTGTTTCCAATTTCTGGACTTCTGCCCTCGAGCAATATCTTTCACGCATCATATTTTTCAGTTCGTCCCACGTCATAGCATGCGCAGCAGTCTCGCCCATCGTCCGAATTTGATGGTTCCACCATGACAGAGCCTCATCCATCAATAGCCCAGTTATATACTTGACTTGATGTTCGTGGTCACATTTGCTCAATCGTAAAACAGAATCTGTCTTTTCAACCCAGCGTACGAAGGCTAAGGCACCTCCGGTGCCGTCGAACTCTCGAGGTTTGTGGTCTAAGAACTGCTTGTAGGTGCAGCCGTTGGGTGGATTACTTCCTGAGGTATCTCCGTCGTGCTCGGAGCGGTGGGCTTCGTATTGTGCGATGACTGCAGCAATGATTCCCTGAAGTTCCGCCTCGTTGGTGGGTATGCGTACACCCCGTTTTGGAGGCATTTTCTGAAAGATGTTTCACGTAGGTTAGGTTATCGCAAATAAAATGCACGTATGCATTCAACAATATCAACACATAACATCTCATGCTATCAATAAATTAGCCTCTGCAATGGTTGGGGGCTTCGAGGTAGTAATCATACCCCTGATCTGGGGTGCAAGTGTCCAAATGAATCGTTCAATCCTTTTGAACTCCGGTTTGACTAAGTAGGGGGGGCGACCCTAGATAAGTCGTGCGATCGCTGGACAAGTTCAGGAATTTCTGGTTCGTCCATTTTCAAATTCCTGAACTCCACCTCAAGCTTCTAAATTCCAGTCCTGAAACAACATTTCTTCTCAATCGTTTCCTTGAGCTCGTCCCAGCTCAGTGCATAAGCAGCGTCTGTGCCAAGGGTCTGAACCTGGAGGTTCCATTAAGAGAGTGTGCCATCTAGAAATATCCCCGAGACATAGGTAACACTCGTTGGGGCGAACAGTTACTTATTCTTAGAATGGAGTCGGTCCTTTCGGACCAACGAACAAATGCAACGGCGCCTCCTGTTCCGTCAAAGTTCGAAGGCTTGCAGTTCAAGAACTGTTTATAAGTGCAGCTAGTTTGGAGGGTTATCTCTAGTAATGCCATTGTTGTACTTAGAGCGGAGGGCTTTATGTCGTGCATTTATCTGTGAGATGCGTTCTTGCAGCTCGGCTTCTGTCCTTGGCAACGTACTGGTGTTTGTGTCACGTCTGGGTGACATTCCCTTTTGTCGAAGCGGTGTGAAGCGGGTTAGACAACGTTTCAATTGTCTATGAGGTGTATATAGCAACATAAGCCATCATGTAATCACCCAATTTCACACGCAAATATACTCAATGTATGAGTGGGGAAATAAATTTCTGAGCCTTCACATCGGCTTGCCAATTTGACTTGTTGCTTGTAATAGAATGAACTCGAGGCTACATCGCCTAGGTCATTTGTGTTTAAGTTATTTCCTGCTGCATTGATTATCATTAGCTTGACCTGCAGAGTCCACCAGGATTCCCGTGCACTACAAATCGTTATTACGTGGGCCCCCGTAATAATAAATTGTCTTGCACAGTTACCCCAAATTTTCTCTCATCCAAACAGATGATCAATCAAGAAGCAACAGTAGGTGCATTGGCAGGAACAGGGTCATGCTCCAATGCGGGGTCAGGAGCAACGCCTGGCTCAGGGGCCACGGCTAGCTTCGAATCAAAAACTCCATCTCAAAAATCAGCTGGATCAGCAAACACAGGGGTCGACAGGGCTACAGGATCCCCCAAGGGCTGGTCTAAGTGCATGAACTCAATGTCATGGTCTGGATCAACACCAGGTGGAAAAACAGAATTGTCCTCATTATCGCGATCAAACTCAATTCTGTGTGCGGGATCCGGTGCAGCTGATGATGCCATATCAGGGTCGGCGTCGTGTAAGTGGTGCTGCATTCCCTGTATGTGCGAAGATGCGGATGTTAGATACTCAAATGAGTCTGGGATAGGGGAATTGACATGAGTTTCCCCTGCAGAAGTGTCCGCATGCAGTAGTCTAATACCAGCAGCAATAGGGTCCTGCCCCCGAATGGGTCCTCCTCTAGTAGGTCGTTATCGTCGTTAGAGGCCACGTTGGGGGCATATCATCAACAGGATGAGCGGCAAGGGGCACAGGAGCAGGGATTACTGCGAGTGGCAAGTTCCCAACAAGATGGCCATCAGTAGGCTCTGCTACGACTTCAGGCAGCGCAAAAGGGCTGAAAGTCGTCATTGTCTGTGCCGGTAGTATCGGAAATGTACACCTCGTGCTTCGATGAAACTATGTCGTCTGATACTATGGCCATGGGATTCGTAGTGTCCATCTTTCTAGTACTTGATGAAAGCATGACGTTTGTAACACAAACACATATGTATATAATATAATCAGTTAATCACATAGTCACCAAGTAAGCATCCAAATCATTCTCCTAGTCCCACTAGCCTCCAGCCTCTCAGACTGCTCTTCCTAGTCCCACTAGCCAATTCTCCTAGTCTCACTAGCCAATTCTCCTAGTCCCACTAGCCAACTTCTCCTAGTCCCACTAGCCAACTTCTCCTAGTCCCACTAGCCAACTTCCTCGATCTCTCAGACCGAGCCACAGTCTCTCAGACCGAGCCTCAGTCTCTCAGACTAAGCCTATAATAAATCAACATGCCCAACTACCTCGGTCACCTAGACCGAGCCTCGATCCTCCAGATCGAGCCTCAACCCTCCAGGCTGAGCCTAAATAAATCAACGTGCTCAACTACCTCGGTCACCTAGACCGAGCCTCGATCCTCCAGATCGAGCCTCAGCCCTCCAGGCTGAGCCTATAATAATAAAATGTGCTCAACATTTGTTTGTAAAAAGTTTGGATCTGGACTTAAGTGGTATGCAGAAAAATGTTTTCGTGAGAGCCCTAGTGATCATAGTCTAGACTCGAGAAGGAATCCTAGTTCGCTATGATCAGAGCTCTGATACCAAGCTGTCACACCCTGGCTTTGCGGAAGCGTGGTTAATTTTGGTGTGACTTCTTAATACCATAGCTTAATCATAACCAAGCTATATGAGTTAAAAACATGCAAGATCATCCATTAAGTTTTGAAAACCAAATACAGTACCATTGTTTTATCGGGAACATACCCTAGCATCATAACCTTGTTCAACAAACATTACAAGCTTGAAACATAACATAAACATGGTTTAAGGATGGTGTCTTGTCCAGGAAAGAGACACATCCCCTAAACCCCGGATGACCTCGGAAACTAGTGCAGCGGAAAACATGCCATACCGTGCCAGATCTCGTTAATTTCCTGAAATACATGTAAGTTGAAAAATCAACAATAATGTTGAGCGAGTTCATGTGTAAGTGAGTAAATAAACCTTTGTGAGTATAAAAATAGTTGTGGTATGTAGCCAATAAGGGGACTTGTGATCGTCAATGGTTTGCAAGGCCACTGATATATGTGAAGTGCAAATAGGGAGACTCAAACCTAGCGTATTTGGCGTTGGGGCACAAAGTCACCACCTGGTCCATTATGCGGGCTCAGGGGTTGGGCTCGCTACACCCAGATAGATCTACCGCTTACGTCCCTCGGTCCTACCATGAGGATTAATGGCCTCATGTTGCTCCTACCCACTCACATGATCTGAATAATAAACCTCCTTACGCTAACCATACTGTTGTATAAAGTACTCGTAATCACAGTAACATGTATTTCACCCCCGCAGTTAAGAAAACTGAAAACAGTTAGAGAAAAGGGGGACATGAACTCACAGTGAATGCGTCTCTACCAAGTACTCCAAATCAGAAAGCTGTGCGACGACCTACAAGTGCTAATTTTATTAGACGGACGGCCGTGCCTTAGCTTTATAGTTTAAGTCTTTGGGAAATAGTTAGTCAACTATTTCGTGCTTACGTTTTGTATATACTTGGTAGTTAATCTCCTTCCCAAGGATGGGGGATTCAATACATGTGCGTTCAGATTACATCATTAAGTCTCACTTAATATATATGTTTTCCAATTCCAAAATATAAGTATTTTTCTCAAAAATATTATATTTTCATTTCACATAATTTTTCTCCAATAATACGTTGTTAAAGTACGCGTTCATAAATATTTCCGTAAGTGCGTAAGTTACGTTTTAACAATCGAGTGGTAATATATTTACCGATGTAACTTATATTTATGGTGAAAGCGTTTGTATTATTTTGGATTCGTTAACTTTCGTAAATATTATTTTTACTCTAAAAATAATATTTATGTATTTCACAAAATAATCATAAACAGTGTGTGAAAATATATATTTATCACGTTAATATTTTGTGAAAATCCCACCTCCGAATATTTAGTAAATAAAGTCATGGCGAAATTTATGCTTCGAAACATGTCAAAAATGATTCTAACACTTGTAGTGTAAATAAGTCTAAGTGTTAGGTTTTTAGGAAAATTTCGCCAGAGTTTCCTCTGTAACTGGAGGTGGCCACGCTTTCGAGCGTATCATTTTCTTTATCAAATCAAATCAACCAATGTTCTCAACATTATCAAACAACTTTTCAACATTTTACTAGTCAACAAGTATGTAAATCGCATAATCGCATGAACTTGTAGTTTTTCCGAATCTATAGTGTAAATCCCATTATATTTTGTGGATCTTTATATAAGGAAATTTTAACCTCGTAAAAACCTCGTTTTTAGAGAAATCCGTCTTTACAACTTCTTGTCATTTTTCCCAAAAATAGTTATTTTGTCGAAACTTGTGTTACACAAGTGTTTACACACTTGTGTGCTCTAAATATCATTCTTATTATTGTAGATCCGTCTTTTAGAAAACATGATTTCTTTAACGCTTGGTCCTTTGAAAATACCACTTGCAGATACGTAGATCTGCTAGTTTTAAACACTATTTTGCAAGTAAAAATACTTTTACACAAGTTCATGTTTCATGTGTGGTAGAGTTTCACCTTTTAACCCTTGTGCTAATCAAAACAAGCTTATGTTGAGATCCATGATCTTACCAAGTCGGGTTAAACGATGATCCGAGCTACCACATCGTAGATCGGGTCTAAATAACCACATATTTCAAATACTACAACTTTTACACATTCCATATGCTATTAACCACCATTTTTAGAGTTTTTAGTAGACTTTAATGCATCAAATCGTATGTTAACGATATTTAACCGACATAAATCCTTTTAACCACCTTAGATAAGCTTAAATATGAGTTTTAAGTGTTATACCTCTAGCTCAAGGCTAGGGAAGATTCTTGACGAAAATGAGGTGGATAAAAGCGTTGAGGTGAGGTTCTTGCGATTCCGTGAACACCGGGCTTCCTTATGCGTGACCCTTCTCCTTTGTGTGTAAATAAAATGGCAAGATGGAAATAAATAAAAATAATGATGGGTGTAGGTGGGCTCTCGGCAGAAAGTATCAAGAGAGGGAAAAGAAAGTTGCAACTTTGTGCTGTTGGTGTGAAACAAGTTCTTACCCTTGGTGATTTATTTATAACCATTTTTCTATTACCCATTAAACAAAATGTCCCCTAGAAAATTAACATTGTGATTAAATTAATCAAATGGTACAAAGTGTGTCCCCATGGGACCGTTCGGTTTGAAAAGGGGGGGGGGGTGGGTAATTAGGTTTGATTTCAACTAAATAGCTAAGGTTTAGTTAAATAAGTTAGGTGTTAAAATTAGTTATTATGTGTAGAAAAATTATAACGGGTGTTAGGGTATTAGGGGACCCTAACTAGCTCAGAAAAAGAAAAATAATGTTGATGTCAATATTTTTATGTCCCGGGTTAATTCCGGTTGATCGGTTGGATGTCAATCCGTTATAGTGCTAAATAAATATTTCGAGTGTCGTTAATATTATTTGTAGCGACACACTTATTTCCGACACTTTGGAAAGTGTCTAGTAATATTTTTCCCATTTTTTTTTTTTTTTTTTTTTTTTTTTTGCACTTTACTAGTTAAATAAAAGCTGAATTATTTATTAAAGTGCTGTGTTTTGTACTTAAAGTACGTTTTAGGCACATCCGTTCACTGTAACTTATTCCTAGGGACGCAGTTCCACAACCCTTGTATCTCTACACTCACTACTAGTGTAGCCAAATATCTCAGGCTCTTATAGGCCTTGGAGGCAGTGTTTGCCTGATGCTGGCTTTATCAGCATGTTCAATAGGTTATCCGTGTATTGTGCTACTGTGCTCTTTGTGCATCATGTTTGTCACTAAGGTTCAGCATGTAAATAATGTAGTGACAGCAAGTAAAGTATGATGCAAGTAAGTGCATGTATCAGTATGCAGGTAGCAGTTTATCAGCAATTTCAGTTAAGCACAGTAATTAAGCAGTAATTAATCATCAATTAAGTCGTACGGATACCTGGTTTGGTGAGGGTTGTCACACGCTAGTTCCCCGCACCTGGAACGCGCAACAGCTGCGCAGGTGTTACATATAAGCTAAATCAGTCCGCAAAAACAAAAGCATACAGGCAATATATTTCTTTATTATTCTTTGTATTACGAGCCTTGCGCTCTTATCAATACAAACGTCACCTTTACTCATATCATTGTTTATTACAAATTGCATATAATTCTTTTGGTTTACGCGAAAACAATATGGTAAACATTGTACACCTCATGAACAGTCTGAACAAGGCAAACTAGCACACCTTTTCAGACAAACGTTCACACATGAGCACAATACCATTCCTCATTCGCCCTACCTACTAAAAGCAATTAAACACATGCAACATATTGTAATTTAAACACAAAACTTACAGGCACAACAGCGCACCACAAGCATATATATCATCAAGTATAGCATAAACACTTCATAACAAGATCATGACAATGATCTTCAAAAATTTTTAGTACCAAAACTAGAACATGTACAAAAACACCAAAAAGAGGAAATATTGTTCCCAAGATGACCTTACTGGTAGCAGGATCTTCAGCAGCAACCAACACACGATCAACGACGACTCTTCCAACGGGAATACACCAGGTCACACCCACCGGGCTAAAGCCCCGGAAAACGTGCCATCAAGGCATCCACGGACAAAACAGTAGCCTCTTCTTCAACCTCCGGCTGACAAACTTCAGAAACAGATCCCGTCACTACGGGAAGAACAGAAGATACCGGTTTCTCAGGTCCGGTATCTACTAGCGGCAGCGAATTGGCAAGAAGTAAGAGGCCTTCAGCAGCCTCGAAGAGTCTCAAAACATCCAGAAGATGACGAGTACGAACGGAACCCTTTGTCTTCATATTACCCAGATCACGAGAGAAAACATCCCCAAAATATATATATATATATATATATATATAAAGGGGAACAAGACTCCGGGAAAAGGGAAAGCTTGATCACCATGATTAATTGTCAGGAAAAACGTCCCATCCGAACGGCGCTACAGGAACCAAGGTCATACCTTCATTAATGAAAACTGACAAGCGCCACTACGAATGCCAAGACATGAAGGGAAAAATATCACAAAAACCAATTTTTTATCACTGTTGGACCGTTGTACGACCTCTAAAATGTCAGTCAAGGCAATTCATCTCAGTTTACAGAGGCGGAATCAAAGTAAACTAAGTCATAACAGCTCTAATCCTTTTAATCTTTCTTTTCTGATTAATATGAGTGCTTGTACAAGGTTTTCTGATACAGATCCGTCAGCACTTCGTCTCACATATAATGACAACTCTGATTCCGCTTCAAATGACCTCACCCCTATATATAGAGTGTAAGATTTCGCTTGAGGATGTCTGAAGCGAAATCATGTGATGTTGATTTCGCTTCAAGCATATACAAACCCTCTTCAAGCGAAATCTCCAAGATTAAACCATACAAACCCTAATTTAACTCTAATGCATGTTTAATCAAACAATTCTAGACACAAGACCTAATGCAGACGAAGTCAACAGACATTCCATGCACTAACAGACTCCCCCTTGGATGTTGACGAAGTCTTCAGCTCCTGAGTCTTCAGTCTTGGTCTTTTCTCCAACTCTGTCTTTTCCACAAAAACACTCTATCTTCACAAGTTTCAGGATCTTGTCCTCCTGGCTCTAACTTCTTTCTTCCCTTTGAATGTTGATCCAGACTCCCTCTTTCATTGACTCCCCCTCTCAATATACTACAATTTGAGATATCTGGTTCAAGCTTTGTCATTTAGCTTCCGTGGGAATTCTTTAAACCTGCATATTCTCTACCACAACATAAGTTTCACAAATTTATATCAATTGGATTTAAGAAACTTACTGGTAAAAATCATTCATTCATCAAACATACAAGTTACATCAAGTTCAACTGAATGACCTTGATTAACTAACCCCTCAAACTTTCAAAAACAATTTAATATGACATTCAAAGTCTTCAACAAATTTTCCCAATCCAATTCATCATGTTTAGCACTAAAATTTTGAATATCAGCTCTTCAACATCAGTTGTCGAAAATCTTTTTGAATTTTTTTATTAAAGAAATACAATAAAGAAATATGTACAAACAATATTTTTGTGAGTTTGTGTAAGAGGATCATATCAGATCTTTTGCATTACAACAGCAGCGACTATCAATTTTATTGTTTCATCAGCTTGCTGAGGGCGATGCTATGTTTCAAGCATTTGCAGAAAGCATTATCCTGGGACTAGGTCAGAAATTCCTTTCAGCAGAAGTCCCGGGATAATACCCCAGATATCACTGAGCATAAAGACCTAGTATCTCAGAATAAGGGACCCTTCAAACAAGATTTCAGGGGTTACCTATATATCCAAGTTTGTGTTAACCCACAGAACAATCAAGTTTGAAATTTATGTTTATATCTCGTCACAATCTACTAAATGTGCAAAAACCTACTGGCATATCATCAGTGAGACCGTTTATCACATTTGACATTTCATATCCTTAGCATGCTGTGATAGTTCACTGATTTACTATCATTTCCTCTTTTTCACAACAAAACTCATTTTTGCTTTTCAATATTTTTGAAATTTTCAAATTTTCTAATTTTTTTTTAAAATTTTTCTCCCCCTAAAATCAAAATATATTTCAATTTTGATTTTCTGAGAAAATTTGAAAACAAACTATACAAGAAACGTGACAAACTGATATCAAATCGCTTCAATTCGCCATTCACTCGGCATAAACAATCAGAACTCCCCCTGACAACAAACTATTTTCCCATTTAGATTTCAAAACACTTAAGTTTGTTTTAATCAAATGGTTTTTCCGGAAAATTAGTTTTGTTTGTCTTTTCACAAACTCGGGATTTTCATCACATTGTTTTTTTTTTCAACCATTTTAAAGTATTAACAATTAAGACCCTTGACAATAACAAACACTAGTAGAAAATCAAGTACAACTTAATGTCCCTGATTTACGACTAGTAAATCGAAATATCACAGTTACCATCCTGTGAATTTCTCAAGAATGATGCCGATACCTGCTTCACACTTACCAACCTGGAAGCTCCGGCAAGTCAGGTTTTTCATTTGAAAAGATCTACCCAAGCCTGACCAGCCTTGGGTTTTACAACTTTTACCTCAACAGATGGCTCTTCTGGTTTTGACGAACCAGAATCATTGCCTGATTGTGGCTTGTCTGACTTTGAGACGTCAGATTCATCGCCAACACATGGCTCCTTTGTTTTTGAAGAAACAAATTCATCGCCAACAACTTCCTTTTTCTTCTCTTTTGTCCTCAGATTTGCATCTGATGAGTTCGTTTTACTTGCCTTTTTAGTTGAGGAAAGCCATTCATCAGAACTTTTTCTCGGATTACCAGTTTTATCCGATGACAAAATTCTTTCGAGATACTCTCTCGCTTTCTTCCTTTTCTTTCGCAGTCTGTCTTTCTGCCCCTGTGAAAGTTTAACTTTCTTTTCTTGAATTGTCTGATCCTGAACTTTAGGTTTTAGAACCTTCTGTTCATCGGGCTTGACGTTGACTGACTTCTTTGCCATGCTTTGAGAATCAGCCCTCGATCGTGCCTTTGATCTCATTGGGCAATCTCTAGCAATGTGTCCTCTGATATGGCATTCATAGCATCTTCTCATTTCGAATCTCTGACTTTGGCAGTTAACAGCAATGTGTCCTTGATAACCACAAGTGTAACACACTCTGTTATCATGCCTCTCACTACTTTCATACCTCACATCGTTTTCATACCACACACTTAGATCAAAGCATTGTTTTGCCTTGTGGTAATCTTTCCTTCTCCTGTATCCTTGATTTGGCATTTGAGAACTGTGGTCAAACCTGCACCACGAATTACCAACTATTTTTGAGTTTTTATTTTTAGATTTTTGTAATTTTTCAAAACGATTGGATGACTTATCTGATTGTTTCTGTTCTGCATTCTTCTTTACAGGTTTTTGCATTGAGCATTCACCTTTCTCAGTAGAATGTAAAACAGTATTTTTAAACATTTCATTTAATTTCAAATATGTTTTTCTATTCTCTTCTTTTTCATCATCAGATATTTCATCACAATCTTCAATTTTGACTTTGACTTTGTCAAAATTTGTGACATTTTCATTTATAGGAACGGAATTGATCGATTTTGGACACTCATATGGTGCCGAAGTCACAAAACCTTTCAATTTCACTTCAAGCTCTTTGATTTTCATCTGAGCTTTTTCAGCTTCTTTTTCAAGCTGAATGATTTTAGCAAGATGAGAATTGATTTCAATTTGTTTTTGAAGATTATCTTTACCAAAAATATCTCTCTCATCTACTAAAATCTTGATTTGATTTTGAAAATCTTTTTCTTTTTCTTTTAAATTGTTAATATCCAATGTTAAACTATCCAAACCACTCAACAGTTTGTCATTTTCTGACGTCAATTTCTCACACTTTTCTCTCATTTCAAGAATCTGTTTATTATCAGATTCTTTCTCATCCTTCAAGCTTTTGATTTCCAATTTCAAATTCTCCACGTCTTTCAAGAGATTGAAATTTTCTGCTTCGAATTTTTCGCATTTTGAGCAAACAACTTCACTTTTCGAAGTTTCATCCATATTTGATTCTTCATTCTTTGTCATTCCTTCTCTAATCTTATTGATTAATTCACTAAACTCATCCAAACTCATATTTTCTGAGTTTCTTTCAATTTCATCTAGTAACTCTTTCTTTTTCTTTTTTTCTTCTTCATCTCCCCACCATTTCTTCTGCCAATAATCATCCTCTTCTTTGTACTGCTGGATTATAGCTTCGATATCAAGCGTTTTGTCATCAATCGCAATGTTGCCATACCTATCAAGATAGCACTCTCTAACTGGATCCCATCTATTGGCTCTCCTTGCATTCAGATAGATACGAGAAAGTCTGATAATCTTTGTTTCAGCAACCATCTTCCGGTAGTGATATTTCTGTTCTTCAGTACGATCATCTTTCCATGGCTTAGGTTCATCATTGCTTGCCATGAATGCGTAACTATTGCTGAATGAATTCATGAAAATATCATCCATTTTGATCGTACCTGAAAAATCAATCAAACACTTAGAAAAATTTTTAGGTTTTAAGAAATCAACAAGTTCAAGCGAAAACAGTTTAATAAAACTGTTCAAGCGAAATCAATCAACAAAAACTGATTCAAGCGAAATCCTCTATTTCGCTTCAACAATACTAGATTCAAACCAATCAGTTTCAAGCGAGACCAACTGTTTCGCTTCAGGAAGTCTTCAAGCGAAATCTACTATTTCGCTTCAGCAAAAACAAGTTCCAATCTGTTCAAGCGAAAACAACAACAAACAATTTCGCTTCAAGTTTCAAGCGAAATCCAACAGAAACAAGTTCGCTTCAGGAATTTCAAGCTAAATTCAGTATCACAACACTATTTCGCTTCAGAAGTTCAAGCGAAACAGTCCAAACAAACAGATCTGAAGCGAAATCAACCTATAATTTCGAACACCTTTCAAGCGAAATCTAGTTTTAGGTCAATTTTAATATGTTTTAAGCTGAATTTTAGTCCGAGTCTTTGTAGGCTTTGTTAAAACTCAGTTTTACACGTTATATTCTGAAATCAGACCATCTTGTCCATTGGAACTTGTTCAGATCAGAAAAGTAAGAGAAAAAATGAGTAGAAATAAGAAAATCCGGTAGAATCAAGCTGCTATGGTATGAACTCCTCGTCCTGAGCTCTGATACCACTTGTTGGACCGTTGTACGACCTCTAAAATGTCAGTCAAGGCAATTCATCTCAGTTTACAGAGGCGGAATCAAAGTAAACTAAGTCATAACAGCTCTAATCCTTTTAATCTTTCTTTTCTGATTAATATGAGTGCTTGTACAAGGTTTTCTGATACAGATCCGTCAGCACTTCGTCTCACATATAATGACAACTCTGATTCCGCTTCAAATGACCTCACCCCTATATATAGAGTGTAAGATTTCGCTTGAGGATGTCTGAAGCGAAATCATGTGATGTTGATTTCGCTTCAAGCATATACAAACCCTCTTCAAGCGAAATCTCCAAGATTAAACCATACAAACCCTAATTTAACTCTAATGCATGTTTAATCAAACAATTCTAGACACAAGACCTAATGCAGACGAAGTCAACAGACATTCCATGCACTAACAATCACCAACTGACATCACCACATGTCAAGTCATGATTACAAGAGGGTGAAAAGTCATATTTTCCCTTAAAAGGGGTGTAAGCAAAACTCAATCTTCTCATAGAAGATTCTCTGTTTTTCGCGCCAAAAAGCATTTCCCTCTTATAAGTCCAGTGCTCCACTTATTTGCATAAGTACAACACTAGACTGGGGGGACTTGAAGGGGTAAGGTCCCGAAAACCTCATAATAAGTGCTTGGGACCATACCACAACCTCGTCTTTAAGTTCTCTTTTTACCTTGTGCGTCCGCGCACTGGTCTCACAAAAGAAAAGACTTAAAGAAACAGTCAACAATCAACACTCGCGCGTCCAAAGGAAATCATAAATCCTTGCGCCTTCTTCCATAAACAAAGGATGGAAATCCTAGAATAAACACTTCCGCTTAATATCCAGACTTAGATATTATTTATTTAGCTGGCTCCACACGATAAGGAGTCAGCACCAGATTACAGCAGTAATCTTCTAGAAAGACCCAATCGTGCTCCACTAAACGGTTAAAACTGTCTGGACACGTGTCAGCACTTTAGACGTCCCTGAAACCACGATGGTAGCATGTAATTGGAAAGAAACCTCCACATTATTACTTTCCACGTGGCAAATCCCCAGCCATCGATTTAAGCCACGATCCGTGTGCACTCACAACGGATCAAGAAGCTTGACGGAAAGAAATGTAACCGCTTACGGGGTTAGCATCTTCCGTCAACTTTTCACTAACGGGTTTTCCCGCCCAAAGACTCCCGGCTATAAATATGAGAAACTATTCAAGTTACACACATTTCTGCAATACCTCTTCTTCTTCATAACCCATACTTATTCTCACACCGGAGTCGGGTCAAGGAGAGAACCCCTTTCTCCCCTTGGCGAGGCTAACGGTGCTTCTTTTTTGCAGAGTTCACCGGAGAAGGAGAGCAATTGTAACAGAATCAAATGAGAGGAAACCCACCTTTTTATGCGGATTCAAACCCCCTAGATAATTGATTCTGATCGATTATTCTAGTGTTTCTTCAGTATCGATTATAGAGAATTGAATAAAGTTACAATTAAGAATCGATACCCATTACCTAGAATTGATGATCTCTTTGATCAATTGCAAGGAGCTAGATACTTTTCTAAGATAGATTTACGCTCTGGATATCATCAATTGAAGGTACAAGAGGAAGACATACCTAAAACTGCTTTCAGAACTAGGTATGGTCTTTACGAGTTTACAGTCATGCCCTTTGGACTAACAAATGCTCCCGCAACATTTATGGACATGACGAATAGAATCTGTAAACCGTACTTGGATAAATTTGTAATTGTCTTCATTGATGATATACTTATTTATTCCAAAAGCCAGGAGGAGCATTGTCAGCACCTGTATACACTCTTAACTTTGTTAAGAAAAGAAAAGCTTTATGCCAAATTCTCGAAGTGTGAATTTTGGCTGCAAGAAGTGCAATTTTTAGGACACATGGTGAATCACGAAGGAATTCACGTAGATCCTGCTAAGATAGAAGCAATCACCAAATGGAAGGTTCCACAATCAGCAATGGAAGTTAGAAGTTTTATAGGGTTAGCCGGATATTATAGACGGTTTATTAAGGATTTTTCCAAGATAGTTGTACCATTAACTAAGCTAACTTGTAAAGCAGTTAAGTTTGAATGGGGACCTAAACAAGAAGAAGCTTTTAAGATTTTAAAGCATAAGTTAACAAATGCTCCAATCTTAGCTTTACCGGAAGGAACCGAAGATTTTGAAGTATATTGTGATGCTTCAAAACTAGGATTTGGATGGGTACTTATGCAACGCAAGAAGGTAATTGCGTATGCATCAAGGCAATTGAAAAAGCACGAGGAAAATTATACAACTCATGACTTAGAGTTAGGAGCCATAATTTTTGCCCTTAAAATTTGGAGACATTACTTGTATGGAAGTAAATTTACTGTCTATACAGATCATAAGAGTTTAAAATACATATTTGGGCAAAAAGAATTAAACATGAGGCAAAGAAGGTGGATGGAAATCCTATGTGACTACGATTGTGATATTCAATATCACGAAGGAAAAGCAAACGTAGTTGCTGATTCTTTAAGTCATAAGTATCATGAGAAACAACGAAGAGTTCGTGCTCTTAGATTAAATCTACAGTTAGATTTAATGGAACATCTGAAAAGCATTCAAGAAACAGCAATCAAGGATGATGCTGAAGGAATGAAGGGACGAATAAAAGAATTAAAGCAAGGAAGTGATGGAATTTAGAGATTCCATAAGAGAAGGATTTGGGTACCTAAGCAAGGAGACTTAAGAAATAAAATTTTAGAGGAAGCCCATAAATCTAGGTATACCATGCATCCTGGTAACAATAAGATGTACCAAGATTTAAGAAATAACTTCTGGTGGATAGGAATGAAAAAGGTCATAGCTAGATATGTTTCTAAATGTCTTACTTGTTCACAAGTTAAGGCAGAACACCAGAAACCTTCAGGTCTATTACAACAATTAGAAATGCCTGTATGGAAATGGGAGCTCATAACAATGGACTTTGTTACTAAGTTACCCAAAACCAGAAAAGGTAATGATGCGATTTGGGTAATTGTGGATCGATTAACCAAATCAGCTCATTTTCTACCTATGAAAGAAACCTTTAGCTTGGAAAGATTAGCCAAGTTGTATGTAGATGAAGTAGTATCCTTACATGGAGTTCCATTCTCCATTGTATCGGATAGGGATAGTCGTTTCACTTCCCACTTCTGGACAAGTTTCCAAGAAGCAATGGGAACTCGACTAAATTTAAGCACTGCATACCATCCTCAGACGGACGGACAAAGTGAAAGGACAATCCAAACCGTGGAAGACATGCTTAGGGCATGTGTGATAGATTTTGGTGGAAATTGGGATGACCACCTACCTTTGATTGAATTCTCCTATAATAATAGTTATCACTCAAGCATTGAAGCTGCCCCGTTCGAAGCACTATACGGACGTAAGTGTAGAACTCCAGTATGTTGGGCAGAAATAGGAGAAAGTCAATTATCAGGTCCTGAAATAGTGCAAGAAACTACTGACAAAATTACTCAAATCAAGGAAAGACTCAAGACGGCTCGAGATCGCCAGAAGAGTTATGCAGACAATAGACGTAAGCCGTTAGAATTTCAAATCGGAGATAAGGTTCTCTTAAAAGTTTCTCCTTGGAAAGGAATAGTTCGGTTCGGTAAGAAAGGAAAGTTGAGCCCAAGATACATAGGACCATTTCCAGTGATCCAACGTATAGGACCGGTCGCATATCGCTTACAACTACCAGAGGATCTAGCTGGAGTACATGATGTATTTCATGTATCCAATCTCAAGAAATGTTTATCTGACGAATCCTTGGTAGTACCTCTTCAAGATGTAGAGGTAAATGAAAAGTTGAAATTTGTAGAGAAACCACTTCAGATAGAAGACAGAAAGATTAAGTTTCTCAAGCACAAAAGACTAGTACTAGTCAAAGTCAAATGGGATTCAAAAAGAGGACCCGAATACACTTGGGAACTTGAATCAAAGATGAAGCGAAAGTATCTTCACTTACTTCAGTAAATCTCGAGGATGAGATTTTAAATAAGGTGGGAAGGATGTAAGGACCTTCAAAAATGTCCTAAATTGAACCGCAAATGCGAACCCGGACCCCTAAAAACCTACTGTGCATGAAAAACCAAGAAATCAAGATTCATGGTCTTCAGGCGGGCCGCGTAAAGATTAAACATAGTCTACGCGGGCCGCGTCAACATGTGTTTGACTGGATAAGCATGCCGGGCCACGCGTCGCACACGTGGCAAGCCTATGTGTGACACGCTAGCACTAATCTACGAATAGGTGGTTCAGGCGGGCCGCGTAAAGGTCAAGAGTAGGCTCACGCGGGCCGCGTGAGACCCATATTTCACCTATAAATAGAGTGGGTTACGAGCAGTTCATCTGTGTTGAAATTTCAGTTCAATTCACAAAGTATACTGATCAAAATTCAAAATTTCATAGTGGGGTGCTGCTACGATACAGGGTATTAACTCGATCGCTACTACGATTCAATGTCCGATCGATTGCAACTATCCGATGAATGTTTAAGTGCTGCTCAAACTTGGGTTATACTTTTTCATTCGTCGTGAATTCGATGGATGTTTAAGTATTGCACTTTGTCATTCGTTGTGAGGGTTTTAATCTCGTGAGTTATCGTAAATGCTGTATTAGTTACTGACCTAGTTCGTGTGCATTGTTATTTAAATTAGGTTACAAGGCTAATCAGTAGGCTAAACTCTGCCCGTATAAATCTGCAATGTGAGTCATTCTCTTTTATCAAAAATATTTACAATACTCCTTTTTCAAATTTTATAATTACAGGGATTAAGTCATGGTTATCTTGAATCACTGGCTAATTGGGGTATTGTGCAAATTACTAATTTCTCACGGTTAGGCTAATAAATCCTAACTGTGATAATCATCACTACTTGGGGATAGCTTTTTCGAATATCGATTCACGGGAGGCCCTTGTGATCGGTCTAGGTAACGCATTCGGTACCGTCCAAGTAATGCCTCCAAGTAAATCCCAATACCACGATTTCCATCGCTGGTTGTGTCGTACAGTTCCTCTGGTAACTCTATTACGTAAGTCATCACTCTATTGTGTTACGTCGACGTGTAACTGGGACTCTGATTCGAACCACAAGGATATACCACTGAATCACCCACACCCTCTGGTAAAGACGATGTTCAGTGCATTGTAGAGTTGGGATTTGAAAGCTGAAAAGACGTCCTCCTGTTCTGTCTTTCATGAACACAGCACCCTGCTGTGCTAGAGATATTTAAGCTGCGCGACCTTCGAAAATCCTGCGATTTATCTGCTATAGTATTAAGCGAGACCAAGAAATTGCTGTATCCTCGAAGGACTCTTTGGTGTCGATCAGTTTCCAACCAAGACGGATCTTGGCGAGATCCACGTACATTCCCACTTCGCTGATTATATGCCCAAAAGGTACATCTCGAACCCAGAAGTTACATTTATCAAGACTTTGCGTAGAGTGGCTCCTCCCTCGGAAGTTCTAAAATAAGATACAAATGCCACCCATGGCGTTCCATTCTCCTGGTCAGGATTCAGAACCTCGTCAACAAATACGATCGATTCATGCGATCCCTGAAGCTACTGGTGTGTTGATCAACTCAATGATCATGCTGTACAAAGTTGAAATGGCTGCATTGCATTCGACATGTTGTTCTAAGAGCATTCTTCTCTTGGAGTTCCATCTGATGATAGTTCGTTCGCTAGCCAATACTCGAATGGAAACTTGATCTTCGCAGCTGGTCGACAGGTGGCCAATACATGGTCGAGACAAGCGGTTCCTAACCGTCACCTTGTTATGTTCTCAATAATCGGTACAGATACGGAAAGGATTATCTTCACTGGTATAACTGGGCTCCCCAAAGCGAAAAACTAGATCTGATAAGACTCATGTCCAATAGTTCTTGAAGTTGATTAGACAGTTCCTGCAACCTTCCTGGTGTAAG
>JARYGA010051984.1:0-36444 GCA_030545235.1 Helianthus tuberosus | reverse complement strand
GATTCGCTAATCTTTGTATATGAGTTATTCTTTGAACTTTTGGTTCACACTTTTAGTTTTTTTTATTATAAACAACCCTCTTTCCATATAATATAAACTGGGATATATATATTTACATGACCGAGCCATATGTGATTTCCTGGTCTAAAATCATATAACATTCTATAAACTGATAATGAGATTTAAGAAGTATGACAATTTTAGTGCCATATCTAACCATATGTATACTCTTTCTTGAGAGTTACAATCAACGACAACTTTGGTTGTAATTATTCTATTGAATACTATCTATATAAATATATAGCATACTAAATACAATTAATACATGAAAAGATAACGTTATAACATGTCACCATATAAAACGAGTTATAGTAAAACTTTAGGAAGTGAGATTTTTTTTCAACACTTTTAAACAAATATATATATAGTTTACGTATTAACATACGATAGTGTACGTAACCAATCACAAGTATATCTTATATACAAATATTTGTTACTCTATGTTTAAACATAAACAAATATCTTTATCAACTTCCCAAAATGTGATTATTTATTATTTCAAATAAGTCTTTCTTTATAATAATAAATATTTCGATCAAATTCCACACATAAAAGGATATCGAGCGGTGTCTAGGAAATTTAGAAAAATATCTTTTGTCACACAAATATTTTATATATAAAGATATAAACATATATAATATCTTATACTTATACAAAGAGTCATGATGTATGATATGCGTGTTTAATATCAACTAAAAGATATAAAATAGCAATTATGATAACATACAACAAAATTATATAAATTCCAATGTTATAACATATCTTCATATAAAACAACTGACACTAAAACTTTAAGAAAACAATTTTTCTTAGCTTTTCATTTTCCATTAAGAAAATATTCATCAATATCAGGAAATAAAAGTTGATCAAGAAAGATGAAAACTGAAAAATGAATACACAATCATATAGCCCTAAAATATATATATATGTAATTCATCCTTCATAAGTAAAATAAATATTGGCTTCTTCAAAAGGATTTTATTATTAAAAGTAAGAGACCACTTTCAGAAACTAGATTATAAATACTAACCAATCAGTTCAACTTTTTTAGAACCAAAACAAGTATTCTCAAAATACTTCCAATGGACACCATATTTATTATTATAACATCCTTACCAAAGCTTAATAAAGTTTTCAATAATGTAATCTTTTAATAGAACCATTAATTAATCAATGATTATATGGTATCATGGTGATGAAAACTAAAAACTATAAAAAGTATTGTTCATAATCCATGACTAACATAACTTTTATTTGCTAACGTTTTAAAGAAGTTTAGTCAACCATTAATATGTGAAACAAGAATCACAGCTTCACATTATATTTGAACAAGATCTTCAAAATATAATAATACTAATAAATCTAATTACCCCTGCATATTTAATTTCTTAACTCCTAAAAGTTATAACATATAAAATTAATATGACTAATAAAACTAGACCAGGTATAGCTATATATAAGAAAACCTTTGCGTTGTATATGGGTGTAAAGTTGGGCTCACTTTGTAGCTAGTCACATTTGCTCAATTAAAGTGATTTATAGAAAAGAAAAACACTATACTTTATGATCAACTAATGCAATTTAGAAGACCACATTCGCTTGATTAATTTGTCAAGTATGTTTAACTAAAAGCTCACAAGAACCCCTAATCCAGGGTTATGATGTGCGGCTTCGAAAATCGGTTCATAGAATTATAGAAACCACAACAACCATATATGGTTTTTTAGAATCTTGTATAAAAAAAACTTTTGGTTTTGAAACATGATTATTTATCTTCTTTAATTCCTAAAAACATTATCAACCCCATATTTAAACAATATTGAAAACCCGATTACTTGGTTATCATGTGTGGTTCTAGTAACATATCAAATATAAACAAGTGTTTTGGTGTATGAATATTACCTGATTGACAAGATGGAGGCGTTCAAGTCCTCTGTTTTTGAATTCTTGGCAACGGTGTCTGACTCGATCTTCACGGTGATGGCTGGAGTTTGTGATTTCTAAAGAAAAGCAAAATAGATTAGGGCTTTAGAAACTAGGGTTTTGTGGATGGAGCACTTTCGTGCTGATAACGTATTGTGAAACTACAAGCCTAATAGCTAAACAATATGAGAAAGAGATGTAGGGAGAAAGATCTTTATATTATTCATGGTGGTGTTTACAATAAAATACAAGGAATATATATAGGAGAGGGAAACTTGGTAAACAAGATACATCTATATATGGAGTTGATAACCATAATAATATTTATTTATAACAATATACACTTTTTTTAATAGTTTTTATTATCCTCTTTACTTTTTAAGTTAGATAAGTTTGTGTCAACTGGTATTGGTATCGAAAATACTAGTATGATTATCGGTACATGAAGGTAAAAACCGACACCAGCCTAGTACAGAAAACACCAAAAGTCGGTATCGAATTGATTTTGAAAAACTTTTTGTTCGGGAAATTCGGTACTGCTACCCGGTACCATATGTTCATCCCTGATCACGGGTGTCGTACGAACACCAAAGGTATCGTGCAACTTTTTTTTGTTGATTTTCTTCAACTTTTAATGGTTTCTTTTTTTAGTTTCAGGGGTAGGGATGAGCTCGGTGACAACCAATACCGAATCGGTACTGGTACCGAAAATACCAGTTACGGTACTGGTATATGAAGGTAAAAAACGGTAGCGAACCGGTACCGGGAACGCCAAAAGTCATACCGAATTGGTACTTAAGATCTTTCGGTTTGGGAAATTCGGTACGGGTACCCAATATCATTTGCTCATCTCTGACCATAGGTTATTCCCTGCCCATTTGATCTAACATCAATCAACGGCCCATATGATGTTAAATGTGGGTGTCACGGATCAAGACCATTAGCGGCGACTTTTTAGATGTCGCCGCTAAAAGTGTCGCCACTAAAAGTAGTATTTTCTTGTAGTGTGTGTCATTTTAACAAAAGTACATGTTATAGTTTTGCAAACGTGTTCATTCGGGATTTAGAAATTATAGTGCTAGAAACATATAACTTCACAAAAGAAAACCCAATAATTTTAGTTTTGAACATCGCACAACTATCTTTAAGAATTTGATAATATTTGTTCCAGTATTGGTTATCTTATTTCTCTTATTTTGCTTCTCAATAATAACACAGTATTTATATTGGAGGAAACCCGTTTACTTATGTGATAACTTATAAAGTTCTCGGGTCTGTTTGGTATAAGGTAATGGAATGGACGAGGTAATGGAATGAATAAGGTAATGGAATTGATCATTACCATTCGATATCTTGTTTGATTACCATGTCAGAATGGAATGAACCAGTACTTGTTGATGTTTGGTAGGCAAGAAAAGATGAAGGAATAGAATAGGGTGGAGGTGGTCAGTGGTGGGCGGTGGCGGTGGTCAGTGGTGGGCGGTGGCGGTGCTCAGTGGTAGGCGGTGGTGGTGAGTGGTGATAGGTAGAAGTTGTAGCGGCGGTGGTGGGTGGCGGCGGTGGTGGTGGGTGGTGACGATGGCGGGTGGTTGTCACACCCCAAAAACGTCGCAGCGGAAATATAAACACAGTGGTGACGGAAGTTGGTGTCCATAAATATCTTGGTGAACGATGCATTGTTAATGTTGGACATTCAACTTAATTAAAACATATTTTAAAGCTTAACATTTAAAAGAACACCAAAACCATAACATAGTTAAGTTGTCTTGATCCTTATGGATCTTAATACAAAGGTCCCAAAAGTTTTAAAAGTTGTCCAAAACATTTATTTAAACAAGACATGAACAACCACAGATACGCCAAAATTCCCGAAGCCAAACTCAAGTACCTGAAGAACACGTTAAAATCAAGTGTCAACACAAAGGAGGGTGAGTTCACATATCCAAATTATAAACAATTTGATCCAAGGAAAACTTTCTAATTATGTGTTTATTACCAAAACATCCATATATTACTTTAAGAAAGTCATTTTATTTCCTTAACAAAAATCCGAGGGTCAGCCGTCGCAAGCGTTTCCCAAAAACCTTCGACCAAAAGCATCTTCCCATGTTTACATATTAAATTGATAGCATCATATGTTCAGATTCATAAGTTTGCATGACATTACGAGCTATATATTAACAATGAAGGTATAATCAAAGCTATGACAATAACAGAATATTAATTCGTCGCTTGACTTGACACGGAGCCACCGATCACGACGGGGTGGTCAACCTGATAGATTTATCAACAATTCCACTTGTGCAATACTTAAATGATTAAACGGCAATACTTGCGCATGCTCCCATAACGGGCCATCTATAATGTCTTCCTCATGAACAATATATATATCCTACTAATACTGATAAATTTAATATATTGCGTTGTACGAATTCTCCGAAGTCCCCACCAAGACATAAGCCTATATCCGATACTTATTCTCTTAAGATCAAGCAAATTCGTCCCAACTTTAGATTTAAGCATTTTAAAATCTACACAGTCGTTTTCTCCCAAACACCGCAATAATCCCCGTTTCTCCCCGAAACATATTTATTCACTGAAACCGTTTCTACCCGAAACATATTTATATCATCAAAACCATATATTTTCCACAAAAATATAAATTTAGTATAAGCAAAGGTATGCTTTATACAAAAACATCTTTAATCCTTTTTAAGGCGTGTTCTTCCCCAAAAACATATACAAAACAGTAAAAAAAAGGGGGTTTTATTGGCACTCACCTTTGGGTGCGTAATTATTTTAGCACAATCCCACAATTGATCTACACGTCCTAATTTCCATAGGCACGATTTAATAAACAACAATTCACAAAATACCTAAGTTTCTCCAATACTTCGAATTTTTCATATATTTTAACACTTTCCCGAAAAGTCATTATTTTCGATTATGTTGGTGTATTTATACATATATGCGTTCATATATATAAACAAATATATACAAACACACATATATATATACACACACACACACACACACACATATATATATACACATAGGGGACCACTAAAATGAGAACCACCTCGAGTTGTAAGAACATCGAGAACTTTTTGATCCGGGCCGAGGTGGACCAAATTTTTTTTTCATAAATGTAGATGCGTGTATTATAAACACATTTGTAAAAAAAAATTCAAAAAAAAATGTCGTGTGTGTAGTTTTGAGCACCACAAGTTTGTGTTTACGGGTACCGTAAATCTAACCGGAAAATTTACGGGTACCGTAAACACAAACTTGTGGTGCTCAAAACTACACACACGACATTTTTTTTTTGAATTTTTTTTATAAATGTGTTTATAATACACGCATCTACATTTATGAAAAAAAAATTGGTCCACCTCGGCCCGGATCAAAAAGTTCTCGCAGTTCTTACAACTAGAGGTGGTTCTTATTTTAGCGCAATTCTATATATATATATATATTTTAAGAACTTTGTGACTTGAACGATTTTATTGGTGACCCTCATTATGTTATATCCGTTAACACACCCGTTTATAAGCAATATATCTACGATTTGCGCGTCGTAATATATATACATAAACATGACATATAATTAATATCGTAACACGCGTAATCTCGTCAACTTATACACATTATCATTTTTGAAAGCATTTATACATGAAATAACTTATCAAGTTAACCTATGTATCATTTTCATGCTCGACAAATAAGTTACATATTTAACGCGACTTTACCGATATTATCGTTCTAAACACACAAGTGTACATGCATAGTCTAAATCCCCACTTTCATGTCAACACTTAACATATCATCATACACATATTCTAAATCACATAACATATTGTAACACATAAGGTTCACCCATGAACAACCCATTCTGGTGTACATTGAAAAACGAGTATTTTAATGATTCGGTAACGTTTTCGGGCGTCGAAAGTCACGTATGACTAACCAAACACCAAGGATACTTAATATAAGTTAAAGTACTTATATTTATATCAAAAATATCAGTTTACTTACTGATCTAAAACAGTTTTATAAAAATCATCCGAAGAGCCGATTTTTAACCGTTTTTACCGCATAGTTTTGCATTAAACGTTACTATAACCATCCCAAATCGTAATGACTTGATATTTTAACATAATGCATGTTATTTACTAAGTAAAATGGTTCTCATACTCATGACAACTCAGATTTCATTTAAACCACACAAATCACACAAGTTTCATCCATTTTACCCCTTTTCAAGCTTCATGTATCACATGCAAAGCTATCTAACCTATGACAAAGTTTTCTATCAAATAATAATATTCTTAGTGTTCATAATCAGATTCAAACCACATTTTTCATATCATAATATTTTCATTTTTCATCATTTGTTGATCACAAAATCCTCATGCAAACTCATATTATCATCATTTCACATGAACTAAATGCATCTATACTCATCTTAAATTCATGTTCAAATATTCAAAGACATCGTCATCATATCATCATCATGTTAATATAAACGCAAGATTCAATCTATTTATGAACATATGACCAAAAATTTCCCACATGCATGTATACACACATATACATACACGACACATACACACACATGTGCATACAAAATCCAAAATTTTCACTTTTCATAACATTCTTTAATCATAGAACTTTCTAATACATCAACATTTAATCATGCATGCATCAAATTTCTCATGAATCACATCATCAAAATCAAGTAACATTAAAAACTCAATCTCTAATCCATACACACTAGTATTTTCGGCCATATCAACATACACACAAGTTCCATTTTAATTTTTGTATAAAAACCCATTTATTTTAGTTTCAAGTTTGTGATATATCCTAAGAATCAAAAGAAACCTTCCAACATCATGAACATCACCAAGAATCAAGAGTATGTTTTTAAAAAGTAAATTTTATACCTTCAAGATTCAATGGGTTTTTGACAAGATTTTTGATGTTTGGAGCTTGTTTCTTCTTGTATTCACCTTGGAAACCTTCTTGTATCTTCAAAATAACTTGAAAACTTCTTGAAATGTGCTTGGTTCTTACAAGAAGGCTTGAAATTTCAAAAATGGTAGTGTGAAGGGTTATGTTCGGCCGAGATAGAGTGAACAACCCCTTTAATAGTAAATTGTGTGAACTAATCTTAGCCCTTGGTTATTAATGTGTAAATCAATTGCTAGAATTTGTTCATTCAGATCCCAAATACACTAGTGTGCACTTTAGAACTCCATCCTATATATATACAAGGTAGGGTTAATGTGAGAACCACCTTTATCGCGAGAACCAGTATGAACACAACCAAAATTACTTAAAAAAGCTTAAACAATAGATTTTTTTTAATTTCCCATTAAAAATTGCAACATTTTACTTATAAATATTTTTTTCTTGATTTTTTTAAATCTGAATAACAATTACTAATGCACATGTTCATATGTCATATTTCTTGACAACACTTATATAATCAGTAACATCCGTAATATATTACCAATATTATACAATTTCCCTTCAGTCTACACTAAAATCTATAAAATTAAAACCCTAATAAATATTTTTTTTAAATCACTAAGGTCATTTATATTGATGCACATGTACATAGTTTATACACTAATGAGAGAATTAATGTTAATACATATATGCATTAATTTTGTATGTTTGGTTATCTTTTGTGTTGTCTATTATAGGAATGAACATTTGGTACCGGGTAGCGGTACCGAATCGTACCAGGTACATTTGGTACCGGTACCCACTTTTCTTGCTTTTCGGTACCGGTATGGTACCGATATTTACGGGTAAAACATCGGTAAATACCGGTACCAAACTGGTATATTCAGTACCGGTACTCATTTTTCTCGTTTTTCTGTACCAGATCGGTACCAAGCGGGTAACGTGCTCATCGCTAGTCAATTATTATAGAACAATAAATGGAAAAGAAAACTGAAGAATGTAACTTTTGTTCTGAAATCGATGAATAAACGGTACAAAAATATCAGATGTTATGGAGGATGATGATGTAATGATGCTATGAAGGAAGATGACGTAATGGTTAATTAAAGAGTTAAAAACGTTGTTTTTTATTTAAAGATGTAGTTGGGAAGATATGCACATGTTCATCACTTTATAAATGATGTTGTCATTTGTATGCATATATGCTTATTTTGGTTAATTTTATCTGGTGGTTGATAGTTTGGTTATATTTGTTTGTTTATAGTGTAATATATTGTTTAGTATGGTATGAAGGTTTGTGATACACATGTGCATAGTTTGAAATATTATACATATTGGTAATGTATTACAGATGGTAGTGTAGACGGAAGTGAAATTGTATAATATTGGTAATGTATTATAGATGGTAGTGTATGTTAGGGATAGAATTTTACTAGAAATGGATCACGGATCCTCAGTGTAGTCTGGATCACGGATCCTCAGTTCAGTCTGGATCGAGGATCCTCAGGATATGGTACAGGAAGGCCAAGGATCCAGGATCGGCTTTATTATTCTAAACTAACAATTGTTTCCATCATCCTTTAGCTTGTTTTGCAGGTGTATTCGAAGGAGAATTGTTCTTGCCGAGATTCTAAGGGAATATGTGCTCCATATTACTGCACGTACAAGAGCTCCATGACCATTATGGTGATCGTGGGAGACTAGCACATATTTTGGATAGTTAGTTAGATATTTTCTATTTTTGAATGGGATAACAAGCTATTAGTAGCAAGTTAGTTACACACTTGACACAATTCGAACTCTTAGAAACTCACTGGCGATTACACACACAAACACTCTAGAAATCATTGTATCAAGCTTGTTATCATCCAAAGTTGTAACCTTTATTGTTCAATATAGTTGATAGTGATAATTTTCACTATCCAAGGTTTTTTTATGCCGGAGATCATCTATTGATCAAGGGCTTTTTCCTCGTATAAATCCTTGTGTTCATCATCATTTTTATTCATTCATTGTTCATACTTATGTTCATTTAACCAAGCATCTAACCTCACAAAATATCAGATTTGGTTACATTATCCTTGTGTGATTTTTGACCAAAAAGTTTGGCGCCCACCGTGGGGCAATTGGTGCTTCATCTTTGAAAAACTTGTTCATTTCATTCATTCCTGTTAATTACCTTCAACCACATGGCTTCTAAAGGGAAGAACACTTCAAGCTCCATGCCGGCAATCACTTCATCACAGGGCATTCCACCTTTGCCTCATGTTCCTTCTGGATCCCAGAAGAATGCTGAGAATGCTGCGAAGAACAAACCCCCGTTTTCACAAAAGAAACTACTGCTGTTTCTTCTGCTCCTACTAACAATGATCTTTATTCTTTGATTTTGCAGATGAAGGATTACATGCAGCAGCAGGATAAAACTAATGACAAGATCCTTCATGAGATTGATGAAATCAAGAAATTGAAGAGATTAACGGAGGATCACTCTCCATTGGTGCCCAGATCATTGGATTTCACTACTCCAGCAACAACTGTTCAGTACTCTATAGTATCAGGTGTCCAGTACCATGGAGGATCATCGAGTATGCACTATGGATCATTGGCAATGACACAGGCTCAAGATCCTACTTCCAGCCTTAAGGATCCTCTCTTCAGCCTCTAGGATCCTCCTTTCAGCATCAAGGATCTTTCTCTAGTTCGGGAGGATACATGGGGACTCTGTTGGTTCAAGGATCCTACCCTCAGTATCTAGGATCCTCATCACAGGTTCCAGGATTCTCATCGCAGGTTCAAGGATCCACAGGACATCCTTCAAGACCTACAGCTCCGATGTATACAGGATCCAACATCTTTCAGGATCAAGGATCCTTAGGGAGCCAACAACCCAGAAGTTCAGAGATTCTTGTGGGAGACTTCATTCCCATGCAGATTATTGCTTCATCTGGTCCCACGATCATACCGAAATCAGGCCAGTTTGGATTCACATCTGGGATCCCAGCCTCGAATCAGTCAGGAGGTAACACCTTCAATACATCTTAGAGTGAATTTCAATGACTGTCCTTTATCTTTATACCAATTTTCAGGCGTTGTCCTTTATGTTTAAAATTGACGAGTTTTGTCCTTTATGTTTTCATATCATACACGTTTTGTCCTTTAGGCCTAACCCAGTTAGTTTTTTCAGTTAAATTTGGTCATATGCTTTGCACATGAGGGCATTTTTGTCAATTCAAAGGTAACTTCAACGGCAGATTTACAGCTCAAAGCTTTTGTAACCTTTGAATTGACAAAACTGCCCTCATGTGCAAAGCACATGACCAAATTTAACTGAAAAAACTAACTGGGTTAGGCCTAAAGGACAAAACGTGTATGATATGAAAACATAAAGGACAAAACTCATCGATTTTAAACATAAAGGACAGCGCCTGAAAATGGGTATAATGATAAAGGACAATCTTTGAAATTCACTCTACATCTTATAATACTGACCATGGTCTTGTGCAGAAACCAGGGATCAACCAAGCTATGGCAAGGGAGTTGCAAAAACTCAAGGATATGATATCCAGTGTCCTGGGAGTGGTTAAACCCATTCCTGAGATTCCGGATGGGAGTCACAGAGTGTCTCGCTTTGCACCACCTATATGTGATGCAAAGATACCAAAGAGGTTTCAAACACCAAATATGAAGCTCTATGATGGCACAACTGATCCAGAAGAGCATGTAGCTCAATATAGGAAGGGAATGGAGATCAACCCCATTCCAGAAAGGTTAAAGGAAGCATGTCTTTGCAAGGGTTTCAGATCCACATTGACAGGATCAGCTCTTAAATGCCTTCTAAGTCTTCCTCCTTATTCTATTACCTCATTTTCTAATCTAGTTAACTTGTTCAATAGCTAATTTTCATGTAGTAGGAGATTTCAATGATTAACTAGTAATTTATATAGGGTAACCCAAGGACATGATGAATCATTAAGGGATTACATAACTAAATTCAGTAGAGAATCCTTAGAGATTCCTAATTTGGATATTGCCACAACTGTAGAGGCTTTTAAAATGGGTTTACTTAAGGATTCATAATTCTATGATGATCTTGTTATGACACCTTGCAGGAACCTTGATGAAGTAAGAAACAGGGCCCTTAGGTTCATCTGTTTAGAGGATGACAAAAGGATCCAGGAGAGACTGTCAGGATCCTCAAATCACACAACAAGTCTAACAATCAGAATGTGCATGCTGTGGAGCAAGAAGATGATGATGAATATTATCCTCCTATTTCTGAATATTGCTTTGCTGTTGATAATAGTGAACTAATCCTTGCTATGCAGAATTCAAGTGATAAAGCTAGATGGCCGAGAAAGAATGACAAGCCAGCTGCTACCAAAGACAAATCGAAGTGGTGTGCTTATCATAGAGACTTTGGTCATCTCACGGATGAATGCGTAGCACTGAGGAAAGAGATTGGTTACCTCTTAAGCAAAGGATACTTGAAGGAGCTATTCGGAAGAAAGAAATCAAGGATCCAGGATCCTGAGAAAATTCCTAAAAGGGCTCTTGCTCCTCAAGCTGATGCCCATATTATTAATTTCATCTCTGGTGGATCAGACATATGTGGTACTTCATTTTCAGCAGCTTAGAGGCATGCGAAAGAGACAAAGATGGAGAATGGGGATAGACATATTCGAACTTCCATCATTACACAGGAAAAAGTCATATCCTTTGATGAGGATGACCGTGTGGATATTCAGGATCCTCATCATGATGGTCTTGTTATTACATTATTTATTTCTAACCATTTTGTTCGCAGGATTCTCATTGATGGGGGAAGCTCAGTGAACATTATCCAACTAGATGTCCTCAAGAGAATGAACATCCCTGAATCCGAAATTATCCCAAGATCATCTGTTCTTGTGGGATTCAGTGGAGAAACCAAGAATACATTGGGGGACATCAAACTTCCTATTTACATAGAAGGAGTAAATTCTGTTCAAAAATTTTGTGTCATAGATTGCTTATCTTGTTGTAATGTTATCCTTAGCCGGCCATGGATACATGATATGAAAGCAGTACCATCTACGTATCATCAGTGTGTTAAACTCCCGACTCCATGGGGTGTGGTAAAGATAAAAGTGATCAGCAAGAGGCCAAGAATTGTTACATATAACACCCTTCCAAAATAATTCCGACACTCTAAATATGTTTACAATATACCAATATGTCCTAAAATACACCCCGAATAAGAAAACGGGCCCTGAATACCCTTATTTTTATTTAATTTAATTAAAAAAGATTTTTTAGTCTGTGGCGGGCCGCGAAGACCTAGGCTTGGTCTTACGCGGGCCGCGAGCTATAGGATAAGAGGCGAAGCCCGGAGCTACCACGTGTCACAAGCGTGTCGAGCCTATAACTGATGACCGGTCATAGCTAGGCCCTACAGACCTACGTCGCGGGCCGTGTAGCCTTTGGCTACAACCTTCGCGGGCCGCGAGGAACCTGAAATCAGGCCCTATAAATAGAGGGGATCGGCTGATCATTCGAACTCGATCACAAATCTTTTCTCTCTCTCGAATTTCTATATAGTTAAAGTGATTTTCGGGCGTTATACCCCCCTAATTAGCGAAGCCCTGCCTCGTTGTAAGTATTATAACTGTAACAACCCTCATTAAAAGTCCTATTTATTTTATTATTTTATCCAATAGGAAACCCTAATTGAGACACCCAAGTGATTCTGCACAAACCCTAAAAATTTCAGAACAATCAGAATCAGGATCAGGGACCCTAAAACTCAGGGGGGGCATTCCCTACTCAACGATTATCCTTATAAGTTATTATAAAAATCGAATTTAATCATTTCGTCGACTCAGCAGGCCTACTCCCACGCGTGGCAAGCTTATAATAAAAATTCATCCCTTACGGACCGTAAGGGTTGAGTCTTACGGTCCGTAAGATAAGCCAAAATCGTGTATAAATAGCAGGAGTTGGGACTTGATTCTGGGCACAAAAACGACGAAGAAACTCAAAATACACGCTGAGATATCGTCCAAATAGTCTCAAAACACACACGAATCACTAATTAGTATAGCGTGGTGCTGCCGCAAACAGGGTATTAACTCGATCGCTGCTACGATTCAATGTCCGATCGATGGAAACTATCCGATGGATGTTTAAGCGCTATCCTTTGTCATTAGTCGTAATTCCGATAGGATGTTGAGTATCACCCGAATTGGGGGGAAAACTCTGTCCTTAGTTGTGAATCTGATGGATGTTTAAGTGATTGCACTTTGTCATTCGTTGTGAGGGTTTTAATCTCGTGAGTATCGTAAATGCTGTATTAAGTTACCTACCTAGTTCGTGTGCACGAGGTTACAAGGCTAATCAGTAGGCTAGACTCTGCTCAAATTAAATCTGCAATATATCAAGGCTTATCTGTAAACTAAGCTTTGCCCGTAGAAATCTGCAATGTGAGTCCATTCTTTTTTCTCACAGTTTTATCACCTTTTTGTGATATAATTATATTTACAAATGTTTTCCAAATTCATATAGGTTTACCTGTTATACTTACAGTAATTAAATTTTTATATTCTATAATAAATGTTGGTATGGGAGGTTTTATACATTATTTGATCCTCGTTACTATTAGCCAGAAAGTTAGCTAATAATAGCATGACCGCAATCACAGTGGGAATCATGCCACAGTAGCCATAGCTTATAACTAATATTATTTCAACATTAAATCGTTAATAAATTTAATGTATGTTTAAAATAAATCTAAATGGTATATACCATAATAAAATAGTCAAGTATAATGTATTCTACTATACGAAAATTATATTTTTAGTCACGTTAATATATCAAATAATGATATTACAATGATTTAATTAACATATTATATGTGATAAGTTATAGTAGTTTGACATAAAATGATATATGTCATTTTCTGGGTTAAATGGTTTTGTGCCATAAGTAATATATTTGACAAAGTAATGTCACGGGACACAACTAAGTCCAGAGTCACTAGTTGAGAGAATGATCAATAGTGACATGTCCAAAGACACTAGTTGAGAGAATGATCAACAGTGTTATGATTAGAATCACTAGTTGAAAGAATGATCAACAGTGATATGACCAGAGTCACTAGTTGAAAGAATGATCAACAGTGATATGACCACTGTCACAGGAATCGCCTATTGACAGATAAATTGAATAATAGTAAAATATAATTATTTGATAAATTCACTATTGGACGAAAGTGAGCCAATGAATGATATGACTACTGTCACATCGGAACTGCCACCATGTAACAAATACTGGTTGAGTTGGGTAAATATAAATAAATATAAAAACCTTAATGCTGTAAGGTATAACAATATATTTTATAAAATGGAATGAACTCACTCAGTATTCCGCTGACAAAACCTTTTTCAAACATGTTTCAGGTAATTACCGTAGATTGGAGTAAGTGATGGATACAACACTGAAAGGCTTCAAGAAGTGGTTTATTTTATTAATTAAATCAAATTAAGAAATATTGTTTTATGTAATCAAATTTTATCTTTATTAAAGCTACCTTTGTAAAACATGGGTTTATCCCATTTATTTAATAAATAAAATCCGGTGTTTCTAAACTCTGATATTTTTCCTAACTCACGGTCCTGATGAAATTTCCGCAGCAATGTTTTATAAAAATAATCACCGGTACCACTGGGCTGTTCGCGGCTTCCGATTCCGTCCAGGGTGGGTCGGGGGCCGTGACAGAAGGTGGTATCAGAGCCACTTGCTTAAAGTTATTTAGGTGTTCTTTTAATACCTAAACAATAAAGTTAGGAAACTGATACAAATTAACATATGTGTTATATATGAATATATATATATATGTCAAGATGCACATATAATATACTGGAAAGTATTGTTTTGTTCTAATTATTCTGTGATATTAATAAGTGAAAATGTTTGCAATTCAGATGTCAAATGAAGTACCACATAATCCAGAAGTTCATGCTAATAATGAAAATCCTTTGGATAAAAATGCTATAGAAAATCTAATAGCTCAAGGAATAGCTAATGCTTTACCTTTAATAATTAAAGTTGTTAAAAACCCCGTAGAACCTACCAAAGTTGTGAATAGCAAGCATACCCATGACGACAGTTTTAACCATAGTGTTAATGGAGGCAATGATGATATTATCAAAACCCCATTTCCCAAGAAAAGGAAGGCGATGACTCTCGGGTGTACCTACAAAGAATTTCTAGCTTGTAAACCAACTGAGTTCGCAGGCAGTGAAGGAGCCACGGCTGCTCTGCGATGGTTGGAAAAGACGGAAGCTGTTCTTGCAATCAGCAAATGTGCTGAAGAAGATAAGGTGATGTATGCGTCTAACCTCTTCAAGGAAGAAGCCTTAGAATGGTGGAATACAATTCTTCAGGCAAAAGGAAGTAACATGGCTTATGCCATGAACTGGGAAAAATTCAAGGAAATGGTAGAAAGGAAATTTTGTCCTCCTTATGAAAAGGAACGAATAGCTAACAAGTTCCTAAATCATAAAATGATAGATGTAAATTGTCGTGAATATACAACAACGTTCTTCGAATATGCAAGAATGGTACCAACTCTGGCTTCGCCAGAACCCGTACTAATTTCTCGTTATATTTGGGGATTAGTTAGCGAAATCTGAGACATAGTCAAGGCCGTTAGACCACAGACTATTGAAGAAGTCGTTGAACTAGCTAACATGCTGACAGATGGACTAATCCGCACAAAAGAAGAAAACAAGAAGAAAGAGTTAGCCCAGAAAATTTTTCAAGAATTCAAGAAGACAGTAACTGAACCGTCATTGGAGCAACCTATCTGCAGAAACTGTAACAAAAAGCATTCAGGAAGATGCCATTTTAGGAAAAAAACCCTACTGTGACTTCTGCAAGATGACCGGGCATATAGAGGAAGAGTGTAGAAGGAAAACTAATGTTTGTTACAATTGCGGAGAGACGGGACACATCAAACCATATTGCCCAAAACTAACCAAAGCACTCGACAACAAGGCCAGAACAACAGACGGAGCTAACAAAAACGCGCGAGCATTCGTACTTACTACGCAAGAAGTAGAAATGATTCCAGACGTAATCGCTAATATGTAATATCTAAGTTAAGTTATTTGACCCTAGTACAAATAAAAGTTTATAAATAAATACATTCTGTCAAATATTTCATCTATTCAGAACCATAACAAACTTGTTTGGTCTTCACTTTCACTGAATCATTTATTTGGTTACGACACCTTGTGGTGGCGTTTTCTTTAATTTGAAGCTTGAACTAATCTCATTTTCACACCTGATGTACGGATTTATTTATTTCCTTTTTGTTGGTTCATTATCTTAACAGTCTTAATACAATTATGTGTTGAGATAAGAGTACACAAATTCATATCATATTCCGGTGTATCTCTAAAAGTTTCTTTCATCATTGATCGAAAATTTTATAATATTCATTTGGTCTTTTATCAGTAATTGAAAATCCTATTCGAAATGAATATCCAAATTTATTTCATTAAAGCTTTCAGTTGATTACACGGTGAAATTGTTCGGTCACCGTAATTATTGAATTATTTCAATCATTATGACACCTTGCGGCGTCGTTATAAACTTGTAGTTTGGGCTAATCATAATCATACGAATCATTCAAAACCACGTATGTCTTTCGTTTGACTCATCATTTAAAAGTAGTCTTGATGCAATTATGTATTAAGATAATGATACACTAACTCTATTGTCTTTTTGGTGTATCTTTGCAATTCACTCATCTTAACACTTTGATTTTCTTATATCTTTGACAAATCATTTTTCATGCCTTTCTTTCATTTGGAACTTGTCAATTCTAAGTCTTCCTCAGTTGCCAATCAAAGTAAGCTTTCTCTTGACAAAAGAATTTTTATTGATTCTAAAAGTCCTTCACGTTCATTCTAAATATCTATTGATCATATATCTTTTGGCTTGAACATAAATTATATCATTTCAACTTATTCGATTGTCATCGATTTCTTGAACTAATTCAGTTGAACCTATTGAATCCAACTTATGGTACAACTAGTATTCACAAAAATTTGATTTTGTGTCATTTACCTTAAAAGTATTGTTTTTATTGACTAAAATATGACATAAGTCTCAAAGAAATATCGTAACCCAAATCTCGAGGACGAGATTTTATTAAGGTGGGGAGAATGTAACAACCCTCATTAAAAGTCCTATTTATTTTATTATTTTATCCAATAGGAAACCCTAATTGAGACACCCAAGTGATTCTGCACAAACCCTAAAAATTTCAGAACAATCGGAATCAGGATCAGGGCCCCTAAAACTCAGGGGGGGCATTCCCTACTCAACGATTATCCTTATAAGTTATTATAAAAATCGAATTTAATCATTTCGTCGACTTAGCAGGCCTACTCCCACGCGTGGCAAGCTTATAATAAAAATTCATCCCTTACGGACCGTAAGGGTTGAGTCTTACGGTCCGTAAGATAAGCCAAAATCCTGTATAAATAGCAGGAGTTGGGACTTGATTCTGGGCATAAAAACGACGAAGAAACTCAAAATACACGCTGAGATATCGTCCAAATACTCTCAAAACACACACGAATCACTAATTAGTATAGCGCGGTGCTGCCGCAAACAGGGTATTAACTCGATCGCTGCTACGATTCAATGTCTGATCGATGGAAACTATCCGATGGATATTTAAGCGCTATCCTTTGTCATTAGTCGTGATTCCGACAGGATGTTGAGTATCACCCGAATTGGGGGGAAAACTATGTCCTTAGTTGTGAATCCGATGGATGTTTAAGTGATTGCACTTTGTCATTCGTTGTGAGGGTTTTAATCTCGTGAGTATCGTAAATGTTGTATTAAGTTACCTACCTAGTTCGTGTGCACGAGGTTACAAGGCTAATCAGTAGGCTAGACTCTGCTCAAATTAAATCTGCAATACATCAAGGCTTATCTGTAGACTAAGCTTTGCCCCCGTAGAAATCTGCAATGTGAGTCCATTCTCTTTTCTCACAGTTTTATCACCTTTTTGTGATACAATTATATTTACAAATGTTTTCCAAATTCATATAGGTTTACCTGTTATACTTACAGTAATTAAATTTTTATATTCTATAATAAATGTTGGTATGGGAGGTTTTATACATTATTTGATCCTCGTTACTATTAGCCAGAAAGTTAGCTAATAATAGCATGACCGCAATCACAAGGGGAATCATGCCACAGTAGCCATAGCTTATAACTAATATTATTTTAACATTAAATCGTTAATAAATTTAATGTATGTTTAAAATAAATCTAAATGGTATATACCATAATAAAATAGTCAAGTATAATGTATTCTACTATACGAAAATTATATTTTTAGTCACGTTAATATATCAAATAATGATATTACAATGATTTAATTAACATATTATATGTGATAAGTTATAGTAGTTTGACATAAAATGATATATGTCATTTTCTGGGTTAAATGGTTTTGTACCATAAGTAATATATTTGACAAAGTAATGTCACGGGACACAACTAAGTCCAGAGTCACTAGTTGAGAGAATGATCAACAGTGACATGTCCAAAGACACTAGTTGAGAGAATGATCAACAGTGTTATGATTAGAATCACTAGTTGAAAGAATGATCAACAGTGATATGACCAGAGTCACTAGTTGAAAGAATGATCAACAATGATATGACCACTGTCACAGGAATCGCCTATTGATAGATAAATTGAATAATAGTAAAATATAATTATTTGATAAATTCACTATTGGACGAAAGTGAGCCAATGAATGATATGACTACTGTCACATCGGAACTGCCACCACGTAACAAATACTGGTTGAGTTGGGTAAATATAAATAAATATAAAAACCTTAATGCTGTAAGGTATAACAATATATTTTATAAAATGGAATGAACTCACTTAGTATTCCGCTGACAAAACCTTTTTCAAACATGTTTCAGGTAATTACCGTAGATTGGAGTAAGTGATGGATACAACATTGAAAGGCTTCAAGAAGTGGTTTATTTTATTAATTAAATCAAATTAAGAAATATTGTTTTATGTAATCAAATTTTATCTTTATTAAAGCCTCCTTTGTAAAACATGGGTTTATCCCATTTATTTAATAAATAAAATCCGGTGTTTCTAAACTCTGATATTTTTCCTAACTCACGGTCCTGATGAAATTTCCGCTGCAATGTTTTATAAAAATAATCACCGGTACCACTGGGCTGTTCGCGGCTTCCGATTCCGTCCAGGGTGGGTCGGGGTCCGTGACAATAACCCTGGTTACGTATTAGATATGCAGCCCGATTGATCCAGGATTCCGTAACGGCTGTCGTGATTCTGCCCGAAGTAGTCGTTGGAATGCCGTCTCAGGGAGGGTATTACTAATGTAAATATTGGGTTATTATACTAACTGTTAGGGGAGGATTTTCCAATCCTAATGATCACGGATCCTCAAGCACTGCCAGGATCACGGATCCTCAATTCTGTTTGAATTAAGGATCCTCAGAAGGTGTTGCAGGATCAGGATTCAGGATCCTCATGATTATCCTTACACTAACGATTGTCTTTGCTATGTTTGAGTTTGTTTTGCAGAAGTATACGCCTTAGACTTGGTCTTGCCAATATTCTTGGAGAATATGCTCTCAATATTCCGCACGTGCATGGCTTAGTGAACGTTATGGAGATCGTGGGAAGCTAGCATGAATTACGGATAGTTAGTTTTTTTAGTTATTGCTAATTTTAAATGGGTATAACAAGCATGAATTAGAAGACTTAGCTAATTTAGCAAACACACACTCTCGTAACAGCGCTCAATAAGCTCTCAACAGATTACTTGCCGATTTCATACATTTTTGCACTTTTGCACACTAGTGATCCTTGTAACAAGCTTGTTATCATCCCGAGTTGTAACAACCATTTGTTTAATTTTAGTTGGTGATAGGTAGTTTCCATCACCCGAGGTTTTTTATGCCGGAGATCAACTCTTGATCAAGGGCTTTTTCCTCGTATAAATCCTTGTGTCAATTGTTCATAACATTTGCAAGTTATTCATACATTTATACATTTGTTCAAGCATCATTCCTCACAACAAAGATTTGGTTGTATTATCCTAGCCTGATTTTTGACCAAAACAGTTTGGCGCCCACCGTGGGGCAGTTGGTGCTTCATTTCTGAAAAATTTTGCTCATTGTGTTCATTTTGGTTCATCATCTTCAACCACATGGCTTCTTCAGCAAAGAACACTTCAAGCTCTATGCCGACAATCACTTCTTCACAGGGCGTTCCACCTTTGCCTCCACCACCTATTGGATCTCAGAGGAATGCTGAAAATGCTGCAAAGAGACATAGCCCCATTTTTCCAAAACCACCAACTTCTGTTGTTTCTTCTAACCCTACTACTAGTGATCTTTTTTCTTTGATTTTGCAGATGAGAGATCACATACAAGAGCAGGACAAAACCAACGAAAGGATCCTCTGGGAAATTGGTGATATCAAGAAACAGAAGAAATCATGGGAGGATCACTCTCCTCTGATACCAAGGTCACTGGATTTCGACACTCCAGCTATGACTGCCCAGCAATCTGCAGCTCTGGATATCCAGTATCAGAGTGGACCAATGGGAAGGCGTTATGGAACAACAACTATGAGTCAGGCTTTTGGGTCTCACTTTCAGCCTTCGGGATCCTCTTTCCAGCATCAGGGATCCTTCGTCAGCTCAGGAGGATATATGGGGACGCACACAGTTCAAGGATCCTCTCAGGTTCAAGGATCCTCTCAGGTTCAAGGATCCTCTCAATCATACCAGAATCTCGTCAATATGGATTCACATCTGGGACTCCAAACCTGAATCCTCCGGGAGGTAACACTTTAAATAATTCTTACAACACTAACCATAGCTTTATGCAGGATACAGGTATCAATCAAGCTATGGCTAGGGAATTACAGAAACTGAAGGATATGATATCCAGCGTTCCAGGAGTGGTTAAGCCCATTCCTGAAATCGCAGATGGCAGCCATAGTAAATCTCGTTTTGCACCACCTATTTGTGATGCTGAGATACCCAAAAGGTTCCAGATACCAACTATGAAGGTGTATGATGGTTCATTGAAGCTAGCGGGTTTATGACTTCCTTTCTTAACCAGGTTAGTATTCTCAAACCACATCCTGCAGCTTATTTACAAAGATTTATCAATATTAATACCTATCCTCTTACTTTCGCAGGGTCTTGAGCGTCTGGTTCATCTATATCAAGAATCCTACGGGCTTAACAAGACGCTTGAATCCAAGTTAAAGGAAGCAGAAGTCACGATCTCCGATCAAGGCATGATTGCAGCCGCCAAATCTTATCATTACGAGGAGAAGTTCAAAGCTATGATTCAAGAACACTAGACTGCTCTCAACAAAGCTACTCTTCAAGCCCAAGCCGATCTTGAAGCTGCCCATGTGCAACATGAACGGGATATGGTCACCTACCGGGATAGCCTTAAGAGTTCCGTCGTCACTTCTCTTCTCCAGGCCAGGCTGAAGATGGCCCATGAAGCCAAAACACTGGGTTTTGAATGCCCTTCTTGGGACGTTGGTGCCTGGGAAACGAGGCTAAAGCATCTTGGCGGCATTTCTACCACATCAGCTGCCGAAGGATCTTCCAAAGTAGCTGAAAAAGCTAACGATGCTAAGAGGGATGCTGAGGTGGATCCTGAGACGGATGCTGCTGAAATTACTGCGAACGAAGATGGCACTGCCCCCAAGAATAGGGTATAACCCTATTATCAGACCTCAGTCCCTTTGCAACTTTTCCAATGAAGATGTCCCCTGTCTGAGACACTTAGTGCATTAACTCCGAGCCTTATCCTTTAAGCTTTACATCATTGCCTTAGTAGGAATGTCCCCTGTGTACAATGTCTTCAAATACTTAGAAATCTTCTGGATATCAGCTCCCGTTGTATAGACAATTTTTCATGTTACAGGGGTAAAACCCAAGAATGTTCTGGAAATAAATCCCTTGAATTCTGGGGGAAATCCCAAATTTTCGTGCGCTACAGGCGGGAGTGTATAAACTCCAAGACTTAGAAAGGTTAAAATCTTTAAACCTTAGAGAGTATGAAAATACCCTTTCATGAGAGAGGGTGATCAATCCTCATATACCTTTAGGATTCAGGATATAGCCAATAGTAACGAAATTGTCAGCCACTTTTACATGGACTGGTCCCGCCACCTTGAACTATTCCCGAATAACTTGCGCTCCAGGCGGGGTGTTTAAACCCAATTCGGAAGAAAGGTGAATACCTTTAAACCTGTGTAGGGATCGGGATCCCTAATACGTGAGAGAGGGGGCCAATCCTCTAATCTTCCGAAGTATCCTGAGTGAGCATCCTGGAGCTATATCCTGAAGCATATACTGCAAAACATCCTTAAACTAAGGTGGTGTTAGCTTGGCTAACACCCCTCCGATGCTTAAGTTAGTATTGGGTTTCAAAGAACAAATCAAATCAAACATATTTAAAAGAGATAGAATTCATACCATCTTGAGATAGAAATTACATTCTATTCTTACTTGAAATAGAGCTTTAAGTGTATTGCATTCCAGGATCTCGGTAGCATATCCCCTTCCATATTCTTGAGTCTATATGCTCCTTTCCCTGCTTCTGACTCAACTTCATATGGTCCTTCCCATTTTGGAGCTAGCTTGCCATCGGCAGGATTAATGGTATTTTGAAAAGCCTTTCTTAGCACCCAATCACCAACTCGAAATCTCCTAGTCCTTATATTCTTGTTATATGCTCTGGATATTCTTTGTTGATATGCTGCCATCCTTAGCCTTGCTGCATCCCTTTTTTCATCTATAGTATCCAAATCCTGACATAAGGCTTCAGGATTCTGTTCAGGATCCCGTAGGATAGATCTTGCAGTAGGTATCGCCATTTCCGTTGGAATCATTGCTTCTGCTCCAAATACCAAGGAAAATGGGGTTTGGCCTGCTGCATTCTTTACTGTTGTCTTATCAGCCCACAAAACAGAGGGTAATTCATCTGCCCATCTTCCTTTTTTGGCTCCAAGTCTCTTCTTTAAGCTGTTGACAATTATCTTGTTTGAGGATTCTGCTTGTCCATTCGCTTGAGGATGTACCGGAGTAGATGTTATCATTTTGATTCCCCAACTCTTGCAAAAGTCAGTAGTTCTCTTGCTTATAAACTGAGAACCATTGTCACATATTATCTCGGCTGGTACTCCGAATCTGGTCAGGATATTTCTCTTTATGAAGGATACTACTTCTTGATCCCTGACTTGGACAAATGCCTCGGCTTCAACCCATTTGGAGAAATAATCTGTCATTGCCAACATAAAAACCTTCCCTCCTGGAGCCTTTGGAAGGTTTCCCACTATATCCATACCCCACTTCATAAATGGCCAAGGGGAAACAATAGGATACAGCGGTTCAGCAGGCTGATGTAATATGTTACTATGTCTTTGACATGCATCACATCTTCGAGCATATTCCGCGACATCTTTTCTCATTGTCGGCCGATAATATCCTGTTCTTAATACTTTTGAGAATAATGACCTGCCCCCAGTATGGTTACCACAATCCCCTTCATGTATATCCTGAAGTACTACTTTGGCTTCAGGCTCCTCCAAACACCTCAAATACGGTCCTGCAAGAGATTTCTTGTATAAAACATTATTTATAATAGTGAATCATGATACCTTCATCCTAAATGCCTTAGGATTTTCATTTCTGGGGATGTGTCCTTCCTTGAGATATCTCACGATTGGAGCCGTCTAGGATTCAGGATCCTTTTCAGGATACTCTGCTCCAGGATCCTGAATAGCCGCTACTTCTTTATCCTGAGGATTCATTGCAGAATATAAGACATGTAATATTGGTATTTGGGTTCGTTCTGGTATCCTGATCGATGATCCCAAATTTGCTAAGGCATCAGCTTCAGCATTATCCTCCCTTGGTACCTGTTCAAGTGTAAAAACATCGAAATATCCTGCTAATTTTTTGAGAATATCGAGATATTCGATTAATTTCTCACCCTTAACTGCATAGGATCCATTAAAATGGTTAGTAATTAACAAGGAGTCAACAAATACTTGCAAATTCTTGATACTCATATTCTTAGCCAACTCTAATCCTGCAATTAAAGCTTCATATTCTGCCTCATTATTAGTAGCAGGGAATTCACACCTAATAGCCTGGGTAATATGTCCCCCTGTGGCGATTTTAGTAGTATTCCCAATCCTACTCCACTTACATTAGATGCACCATCAGTATATAATGTCCAGGATCCTGAGGATTCTCCTAACTGTTGAACTTCTAGGTCTACCTCATCCTGAATATCACTACTGAAATCAGCCACGAAGTCAGCTAAAGCCTGAGACTTTATGGCATTTCTAGGTTCATATACCAAATCATAAGCACTTAACTTTACTGACCACTTGGCCATCCTGCCTGACATCTCTGGCTTCCCAAGCACATTTTTGACAGGATAATTTGTTTTAACATGGATCCTATGTGTCTCAAAATAATGTCTAAGCTTTATCGATGCCATAACTAGAGCTAGTATCAATTTTTCTAAATGAGAATACCTAGTTTCAGCATCTAACAAACTTTTACTAACATAATAAACAGGATATTGCTGACCTTCATGGTCCTTTATAAGAACGGCACTTACAGCATTCCCTGATACAGCAAGGTATAGGTGTTTTGGTCAAAAATTACCGAAGCAATTAAGTGATCAAATTAGTTGAGTGAGGTAGTGTGCTAGAAATATGTGTGAAAAATGTGTTAACCAAATTAGTTGTGAAAACAGTTTCAGGATACGGCTCAGGATATAGAGCTGTATCTACAATCAAACAATGAGCGAAAATGTAAAGGTTGACACGTGATGTACGAGGAAAGCCCTTGATCAATCTAGATCTCCGGCATAAAACCTCGGGAGCTGACAATCGTCGGCTGCCTTGTTCTTCTTATTGCTTGAATAACAGGATACAGTGCAGGATATGATGCGGATCGACTATGTGTTACAATGTAATTCGAATACAAGTGTTGTGTGTTTTGTGATTGCTAGAAGCTAGAGAGTAAAGTGTGCGAGTGAAAGTGAGTGGAAAAAGTTGTGTTTGCCTATGATCCGATCAATCCCTTTTATAGTAAAAGAAACCAACAAACTATCCTATTATTCCGGGATACTTTGGAATATTCCATTCTGAACGTTGGGGGCTGCTTCTACTCGTTTTCCACGTGCTTATTGACTACAAAACCGGGTCTTCAGCTCATATAACCGTTACAATGTCAACAACATTGACCAACATCCGATATTCTCGCGGAATATGCCTTTTTGACCGTTACAAGACCCATCCTTCCACCATCAACGTCCATTTTTCAACCACCTTGAGCGAATCTTCAGGTAGATCAAGTCTTTTAACGTTGGTACCTTGCAACCAACGTTTTACAAGCCAATCGTTAGTAATAGTCAGGATACTGCCTCAGGATATTATCAATACCCTGACCCGGTATCCTGATACGATATACTGATCGGTATCCTGATCCGGTATCCTGATCATATACAACTAATAAAAAATCAAGATACAAAGTCAGGATATGGGCTCAAAATTTCACCCATAACAATTGTCCCCAAAAATATAACTGTTGGATATCCTAATTCCAACGGATATATTTTTTAGTCATTCCAACAGGTCTGGTAAGGATATATGTTTTAAATATTCCTGCATAGGTTTGGTTACTTCAGAATACTATCATGTAATGAAATTAGAATTACTCCCTTTTACGCAGATTCCATCAAGGACCCTGCTACTTTTGATCCAGAGGAGCTTGACAGCTTTTCTAAGCCTGCCTTGGTGAAAAAGGAGCCATATGTTGCCATCAGCTCTAAGCCCTCTGCTGCTGCTGCCGAAGGTTTCTCTTATGGTGACCTTGGCTTCATGGAATCCATCGAGCCCATAATCTCCTTCCCTAATAAGGTAAGTATCCAGATCCTGTATCCCGTACACTTATACTGAACCTGTATCCTGGTTAGTTTGTCTTTAGTGATACTTATATTTTGTAGGGTCTAAATTATCTGGTCGTCCTGCACTTAGAACAATTTTAATTTCCTGCAAGTAGAATAGTTTGACAGTTGAAGGTGGAGGGATCCTGTGTTTTCAGGACGAAGCCTTCAACTGTTTATGTAAATATGCTTTAAAAACTTAATTGTGTTCTCGGTGAATGGGTCTCTTTTTGAGATGAAACCAAGAATACAATTTTTTGGACCAATAACAATAAACTAACCTTCTCGACCTTATCTCCGTGTTATATGTTATTTTGAAAAATTTGTTCTGAATATCCTGGTCAGGATATTGGTATGATACTTAATTGCTTTGTCCCCTTTGTTCAAAATGTTTAACAAAAACTTAGTTAAATACAAATTTTCATAAAAACTTAACTTACTCAGATAAGGCCTTCAAACTTAAGAAAAGTAAGAATCCATACCAGAAACACCTAGGCAATAATCCTCATTCTTAAACCTTTGAATCATTTGCAATGTCCCCAGTGGGATATAATGTTGGCATAGGTTTCCTTCTCGCTCCAGCATAAATGTCCCCAGTAGGATATAGTATCAGCATACGTCACGTTCCATCACGGATGTCCCCTGTCTGTGCAGGACTAGTATGTTGTACCGGGATATGATCCTTTAGCAATTCTTCAACCAGTTGTTTAAAGTTAGCAATCTTTTTTCAAAAATTTATGTAGACTCATAAATGATTATGTTTTTTGAAAATATACTTTGGGATTATCCAAAAACTTTGTATTTTATTGGGACTAAACCCATTTTCCAGGCATTTAAGCCGGAGTATAAGAACCTCAAGACTTGAAAAGGTGAAAACCTTTAAGTCTGTGAGTTTTACTGGGGATTTTACCCACGTTTCGTGCGCTACAGGCGAGGGTGTGGAAACCCCAAAACTTAGAAAGGTGAAAACCTTTAAACCTTAGAAGAGTGTGAAAACACCCTTTTTTCGTGCGCTACAGGCGGGAGTGTATAAACTCCAAGACTTAGAAAGGTGAAAACCTTTAAACCTTAGAGAGTATGAAAATACCCTTTCGGGAGAGAGGGTGATCAATCCTCATATACCTTAAGGATCCAGGGTATAGCCAACAGTAACGAAATTGTCAGCCACTTTTACATGAACTGGTCCCGCCACCTTGAACTATCCCTGGATAACTTGCGCTCCAGGCGGGGTGTTTAAACCCAATTCGTGAGAAAGGTGAATACCTTTAAACCTGTGAAGGGATCAGGATCCCTTAAACGTGAGAGAGGGGGCCAATCCTCTAATCTTTCGAAGTATCCTGAGTGCATATCCTGGAGCTATATCCCGAGGCATATACTGCAAAACAACCTTAAACTAAAGTGGGTGTTAGCCTGGCTAGCACCTCTCCGATGCTTAAGTCAGTATTGGGTTCAAATAAAATAGAATTATATTTAAAAGAGATAGAATTCATACCATCCCGAGTTAGAAATTAAATTCTAAACTCACTTGAAATAGGCTTTGAGATGTATAGCATTCCAGGATCTTGGTAGTATATCCCCCTCCATATTCTTAAGCCGGTATGCTCCTTTTCCGGATTCCGATTCAATCTCATAAGGTCCTTCCCACTTAGGAGCTAACTTTCCATTAGCAGGATTAATAGTATTCTGAAAAGCCTTTCTCAGCACCCAATCACCAACTCGAAATCTTCTAGTCCTTATGTTCTTATTGTATGCTCTGGATATTCTTTGTTGATATGCTGCTATCCTTAGCCTCGCTGCATCTCTTGTTTCACCCACAGTGTCTAACTCTTGGCACAGAGCTTCAGGATTCTGCTCAGGATCCCGGAGGTTAGATCTTGCTGTAGGTATTATCATCTCTGTTGGGATTACTGCCTCTGCTCCAAATACTAAGGAGAAAGGGGTTTGGCCAGTTGCACTCTTTATTTTTGTTCTATCAGCCCACAAAACAAAAGGTAGTTCTTCTGCCCATCTTCCGTTTTTAGCTCCTAGTCTCTTTTTCCGGTTGTTGACTATTATCTTGTTTGAGGATTCTGCTTGCCCATTTGCTTGAGGATGTACCGGAGTAGACGTAATCATTTTGATTCCCCAACTCTTGCAAAAGTCTGTAGTCCTCTTACTTATGAACTGAGAACCATTGTCGCAAATTATCTCGGCTGGTACTCCGAATCTGGTCAGGATATTTCTCTTGATGAAGGATACTACTTCTGGGTCTGTTACTTGAACAAATGCTTCTGCTTCAACCCATTTAGAGAAATAATCCGTCATTGCTAACATAAATACTTTTCCTCCCGGAGCTTTTGGTAACTTCCCTACTATATCCATCCCCCACTTCATGAATGGCCAAGGGGAAACTACAGGATATAGTGGTTCAGCTGGTTGATGTAGTATGTTACTATGCCTTTGACATGCATCACATCTTCGAGCATATTCTGCAGCATCTTTTCTCATTGTTGGCCAAAAGTATCCTGTCCTCAATACTTTCGAGAATAATGATCTGCCCCCAGTGTGATTACCACAGTCCCCTACATGTATATCCTGAAGTACTTCTTTTGCTTCATGATCCTCCAAGCACCTTAAATATGGTCCTGCAAGAGATTTCTTGTATAGAATATTATTTATAATAGTGAATCGTGATACCTTCATCCTAAATGCCTTAGGATTTTCATTTTCGGGGATGTGTCCATCTTTAAGATATTTCAGAATTGGAGTTGTCCAGGATTTAGGATCCTGTTCAGGATATTCCACTCCAGGATCCCGAATATCCGCTACTTCTTTACCCTGAGGATTAGTTGCAGGATATAAGACATGTATTATTGGTATTTGGGTCCCTTCTGGTATCCTGATTGATGATCCTAGATTTGCTAAGGCATCCGCTTCAGCATTATCCTCTCTTGGTACCTGTTCAAGTGTAAAAACATCGAAATATCCTGCTAATTTTTTGAGAATATCAAGATATTCAGTCAATTTCTCACCCTTAACTGCATATGATCCATTAAAATGGTTAGTAATTAACAAAGAATCAACATATGCTTGTAAATTTTTTATACTCATATTCTTAGCCAATTCTAATCCTGCAATTAAAGCTTCATATTCTGCCTCATTATTGGTAGCAGGAAATTCACACCTAATAGCCTGGGGTAATATGTCCCCCTGTGGCGATTTTAGTAGTATTCCCAATCCTACTCCTCTTATATTAGATGCACCATCAGTATATAATGTCCAGGATCCTGAGGATTCTCCTAATTGTTGAACTTCTAGGTCTACCTCATCCTGGATGTCACTACTAAAATCAGCCACAAAGTCAGCTAAAGCCTGAGATTTTATGGCATTCCTAGGTTCATATACTAAATCATAAGCACTCAACTTTACTGACCACTTAGCCATCCTGCCTGACATCTCTGGTTTCCTAAGCACATTCTTGACAGGATAATTTGTTTTAACATGAATCCTATGAGTCTCAAAATAATGTCTAAGTTTTGTTGATGCCATGACTAATGCTAGTATTAATTTTTCTAAGTGAGAATACCTAGTTTCAGCATCTAACAAACTTTTGCTAACATAATAAACAGGATATTGCTGACCTTCATGGTCCTTTACAAGGACGGCACTTACAGCGTTCCCTGATACCGCGAGGTATAGGGATAATGGTTCACCATTCTCAGGCTTCATCAGTAGAGGTGCGGTTGAAAGATATTGCTTTAACTCCTGTAGGGCCGCTTCATGCTTCTCACCCCACTCGAATTTTTTGTTCTTCTTCAGGATATCATAAAAATCTCTGCATTTCTCTGAGGATCTTGAGATAAATCTGTTTAATGCTGCCACTCGCCCCGTTAATCGTTGAACATCTTTCATATTTGAGGGTGATTTAATATCCAAGATGGCTTTAATCTGCTCCGGGCTTGCTTCTATTCCTCTTTTGGTCACCATATATCCTAGAAATTTTCCGGCCCCCACTCCAAAATGGCACTTAGCAGGATTCAGCTTCATATTATACTGATCCAGGATATCAAACGCTCCTTTAATATCCTGGAGGTGATCCTGAGCTTTCTTTGACTTTACTACCATATCGTCAATGTACACTTCCATGGTGTCCCCCAGTTTGTCTTTGAACATCATGTTTACCAATCTTTGGTATGTTGCACCTGCATTTTTCAAACCAAAAGGCATAGCTGTATAACAATAAATACCTGTTGGTGTCATGAAGGCAGTATCCTCCTGGTCAGAAGGCTCCATTTGGATCTGTTGAAATCCTGAGGATGCATCCATGAAAGTCAGCATTTCATGCCCAGCAGTGGCATCCACCATTGCATCAATATGGGGGAGAGGAAATGGGTCTTTAGGACAAGCTTTATTCAAGTCTGTGTAATCCACACAGACTCTCCATTTTCCGTTTTTCTTCTGCACCACAACCACGTTTGCTAGCCACCTTGGGAACTTGACTTCTCTAATCATTTTGGACTTCAACAATCTTTCAACTTCTTCTTGAATAATTGTATTGCGTTCAGGAGCAAACTTCCTTCTTTTTTGTTGCACTGGCTTGAATGATTTATCAATTCCAAGCTTGTGAGTGATAATATCTTTGGATATGCCTGTCATATCCTCATGCTTCCATGCAAACGTTGACATCCTGCACCTTAAAAAGTTAATTAATTGCTCTTCAATATCCTGAGGGATATTGGTTCCCACGAGCACCGAAATATCGGGATTATCCTGGTCCAGGACAATTTTCTTCACATCCTGCTCCGGATCCTCCACGAAATCCTGGGCCCGTGTCTTTAATTGCTATGCTGCACTAGGTTTGGTTGAGGATTTCATCGAGGATGAGTAGCATTCTTTCGCCTCCTGCTGATCGCTATCAACTTTAACAACTCCCCAAGGGGTAGGTATCTTGATGCATTGGTGATATGTTGATGGCACGGCCTTCATATCGTGAATCCACGGTCTTCCCAGTATAATGTTATAGCAGGATAGAGAGTCCATCACACAGAAACGTTGTATCGAGTTGACTCCTTCAACGTACACCGGCAACTTTATCTCTCCCACTGTGTTTCTGGCCTCTCCACTGAACCCAACAAGCACGGTGGACTTCGAAGTGATATCCATTGGAGATACATTCATTCTTTTAAGTGTCTCTAGTTGGATTATGTTGACGGAGCTGCCATTATCAACCAATATCCTGCGTACAAAATGGTTAGCCACATATAACGTTATTACCAGAGCATCATGGTGAGGATCCTGGACAGTATCCATGTCATCAGCATCAAATGTGATCACTTTGTCAGTTGTGAGTGTAGTCATCCTGACAGGTTTGTCTCCCCTTTCGGCCTTAGCTTCTTTTGCATGTCTCTTTGCTGCCGAATACGAAGTCCCACAAATGTCGGATCCTCCCGAAATGAAGTTGATTATCTTGGCATCCGCGGGAGGTGAGGCTGCTCGCTCAGGATCCTTCTCAGTATCCTGACCCTTATTCTTCTTTCTTCCTAAGAGATCTTTCAAATATCCCTTGCTTAGAAGATAGCTTATCTCTTTCCTCAAAGCAATGCAATCCTCGGTCATATGTCCGAAATCTTCGTGGAAAGCACACCATTTTGATTTGTCTTTCCAATCCGCTTTTTGTTGATTCTTTCGAGGCCATCTTGCCTTGTCCCCTAGACCCTGCATGGCATACATCAATTCAGGAATGTTAACAGAAAATCAATATTCAGATAATTCAGGATATTCTTCAGGATCCTCATCTTCAACAACATTCACTCTCTTGTTCTCATTCCTGCCATATGGCTTGGACCGACACGACTTGAATGAGGATTCCGACTTCCTGTTAGTTGACTCATAAGTGTTGGATGAGTTCATCCTTTCTTGCATCTTTCTGTCATCTTCCAACCGAATGTATCTTAGGGCCCTGTTCCGAGCTTCATCCAGGTTCCTGCATGGGTTCATTACAAGGTCTTGGTAGAATTGAGAATCCTTTTGCAACCCCATCTTGAAAGCTTGCACAGCTATTGCAACATCAAGATGAGGAATGTCTAGTGATTCCCGGCTAAACTTGTTCACATAATCCCTAAGGGATTCCTGAGACCCCTGCGTTATCCTGTAGAGATCACTTGTTAATTTTTCAAAGCTCCTACTACAAGAAAACTGACTATTAAATAAATTTACTAAATGAGCAAAAGATGTAATTGAATGTGGAGGAACATTCAAGAGCCACTTCAAAGATGATCCTGTCAAGGTTGAACCAAAACCCTTGCACAAGCATGCTTCCTTGAGATCCGGAGGGATAGGGTTGATCTCCATCCTCTCCCTATACTGAGCAATATGCTCCTCAGGATCCGTCGTTCCGTCGTAAAGCTTCATGTATCTCAGCATCACAGATAGGATATGCAAAGCGAGATATCTTATGGCTGTCTTGAGACACTTCCGGGATTGGCTGGACCACCCCGGGTACACTTGATATCATGTCCTTCAACTTTTGAAGTTCCCTGGTAAGTGCTGACGTCACACCTGTATCCTGCAAGGATCCACTATTGTTAGTAGTATGAGTATTATTATTTGACATGTTACCAGTCTGAGGATTCTGGCCATATCCTGAAGCATATCCTGAGCTCCTCAAAGTTGACATCCTGATCGAGGAGGATATTTCAGGAGTATGATTCTGGGAATGGTTAGGCATAATATTCCCCCTATTATCTTCAGTATACATAGCCGAACTGAAGTTCAAAGTTCTGGGTTGTAAGGGAGTGACGATATCCTCAGCAGATCTGCTCGAGCCAGACTTCAGGAGTTGCATTTCCTTCAACAGCATTTGGTTTGTTTCCTGTTGCTGCCTCATTTGTTCCTACACACTTCCAAACATGGTTAGAATTTCATCATTAGAAGCTAAAATGGGAGCAGATTCCTGAACACTCCGAGTAGGGATAACATCTTGAGTAAATGAAGATGCTGGAATCCTTGGAGGAGGTGGTAGAAGCACCGAGCCAATAGTTGCGGAAGTTGTAGCCGACACAGTGGAAGAGCTCATGTTTGATCTAGAGGCCATTGTAAATGATGTGGCAAAAAGTTTTGAAAACAAAAAACCGATTAACGATTTCACAAAAATTTTTAGTAAAGAGAGCACCACTTGCCCCACGGTGGGCGCCAAATTGTTTTGGTCAAAAATTACCGAAGCAATTAAGTGATCAAATTAGTTGAGTGAGGTAGTGTGCTAGAAATATGTGTGAAAAATGTGTTAACCAAATTAGTTGTGAAAACAGTTTCAGGATACGGCTCAGGATATAGAGCTGTATCTACAATCAAACAATGAGCGAAAATGTAAAGGTTGACACGTGATGTACGAGGAAAGCCCTTGATCAATCTAGATCTCCGGCATAAAACCTCGGGAGCTGACAATCGTCGGCTGCCTTGTTATTCTTATTGCTTGAATAACAGGATACAGTGCAGGATATGATGCGGATCGACTATGTGTTACAATGTAATTCGAATACAAGTGTTGTGTGTTTAGTGATTGCTAGAAGCTAGAGAGTAAAGTGTGCGAGTGAAAGTGAGTGGAAAAAGTTGTGTTTGCCTATGATCCGATCAATCCCTTTTATAGTAAAAGAAACCAACAAACTATCCTATTATTCCGGGATACTTTGGAATATTCCATTCTGAACGTTGGGGGCTGCTTCTACTCGTTTTCCACGTGCTTATTGACTACAAAACCGGGTCTTCAGCTCATATAACCGTTACAATGTCAACAACATTGACCAACATCCGATATTCTCGCGGAATATGCCTTTTTGACCGTTACAAGACCCATCCTTCCACCATCAACGTCCATTTTTCAACCACCTTGAGCGAATCTTCAGGTAGATCAAGTCTTTTAACGTTGGTACCTTGCAACCAACGTTTTACAAGCCAATCGTTAGTAATAGTCAGGATACTGCCTCAGGATATTATCAATACCCTGACCCGGTATCCTGATACGATATCCTGATCGGTATCCTGATCCGGTATCCTGATCATCTACAACTAATAAAAAATCAAGATACAAAGTCAGGATATGGGCTCAAAATTTCACCCATAACAATAGGGATAGTGGTTCACCATTTTCAGGCTTCATCAATAGAGGTGCAGTTGAGAGATATCGCTTCAAATCCTGCAAGGCTGCTTCATGCTTTGCTCCCCATTCAAATTTCTTATTCTTCTTGAGGATATCATAGAATTCCTTGCATTTTTCCGAGGATCTTGAAATAAATCTGTTCAAAGCTGCTACTCGACCTGTTAACCGTTGAACGTCCTTCATATTCGAGGGTGATTTTATATCCAGGATAGCTTTAATCTGCTCCGGGCTTGCCTCTATCCCCCTTTTCGTCACCATATATCCTAGAAACTTTCCTGCCCCCACTCCGAAATGGCACTTAGCAGGATTCAGCTTCATGTTATACTGATCCATGATATCAAATGCTCCCTTGATATCCTGGAGGTGATCCTCAGCCTTTTTAGATTTCACCACCATATCGTCAATATATACCTCCATGGTGCCCCCCAGCTTATCTTTGAACATCATGTTCAATAATCTCTGATATGTTGCATCTGCATTTTTCAAACCGAAAGGCATAGCAGTATAGCAATATATACCTGTTGGTGTCATGAAAGCAGTATCCTCCTGGTCCGAAGGCTCCATTTGAATCTGCTGAAATCCTGAGGATGCGTCCATGAACGTTAACATTTCATGCCCAGCAGTAGCATCCACCATTGCATCAATATGAGGAAGGGGAATGGGTCTTTAGGACAAGCCTTATTCAAGTCTGTGTAATCTACACAGACTCTCCATTTCCCATTTTTCTTCTGCACTACGACCACATTCGCCAACCATCTTGGGAACTTGACTTCTCTGATCATTTTGGACTTTAACAATCTTTCAACTTCCTCTTGGATGATTATATTCCGCTCAGGAGCAAACTTCCTTCTTTTTTGCTGAACAGGCTTGAACGACCTGTCAATTCCAAGCTTGTGAGTAATAATGTCTTTGGATATACCTGTCATATCCTCATGCCTCCATGCAAACGTTGACATCCTGCACTTCAAAAAGTCAGTCAATTGTTTTTCAATATCCCGAGGGATATTGGTTCCTACGAGCACCGAGATATCAGGATTATCCTGATCCAGGATAACTTTCTTCACATCCTGCTCCGAAGCTTCCAAGGTATCCCGGGCCCGCATCTTTAATCGCTATGCTGGATTAGGCTTGGTCGAGGATTTCATTGAGGATGTGTAGCATTCCTTCGCCTCCTGCTGATCACTATCAACTTTGACGACCCCCCAAGGGGTTGGAATCTTGATGCATTGGTGGTAAGTCGAAGGCACAGCCTTCATGTCATGGATCCATGGCCTGCCTAGTATGATGTTATAGCAGGATAAGGAGTCCATCACACAGAAGCGCTGTATTGAGTTGACCCCTTCAACGTATACTGGTAATTTTATCTCTCCTACAGTATTTCTAGCTTCTCCACTGAAACCAACGAGCACAGCGGACTTCGAAGTAATGTCCATCGGAGATACATTCATCCTTTTCAATGTTTCCAGCTGAATTATATTGACAGAACTACCGTTTGTTTTGGTAAAAAAATCAGACGAGGATAATGCAACCAAACTCTTTGTTATGGGGGATGATGCTCAAAATGTGTTACAGCGATGAAGATCACTCCAATGTAAATTGCACAAACAACACAAGGATTTATACGGGGAAAAAGCCCTTGATCAAGAGTTGATCTCCGGCACAAAAAACCCCGGGTGATGGAAACTACCGATCACCAAGCTCAAATAAATGAATGAATGTTTACAACTTCGGATAGTAACGAGCTAGGTACAAGGATCACTACGGTGGAATGTGTAAAAAGTGTATGTAATTGCTAAGTGTTTGAACGAGAGCTTGTATGAGAGCTTGTATGAGTGTGTGTAATTGCAAAAATGACTAAGTGTGTTCTACCAGCTCGTTACTCCCTTTTTAAAATAGAAATAGCCACCTAAACTAACTATCCGACTTTCGTGCCAAGCCTCCACGTTCTCCATAACGTCTATTTTTGGTCAAGCACGTGCAGAATAGTTTAGGAATATTCTCCAGGAATGTCGCCTAGACTTGGTCAAGCTCGTCATACCTGCGAGATAGTATAATACATAAGTAAACAATCGTCAGTACGAGGATCCTTAAAGTGATCCATGATCCTGATCCTGAAGCTCTTCTGAGGATCACCACCTGTCACAGAAGTAAGGATCACCAGTTAGGATAACGAATAAGGATCACTAATTGTTAGAAAATCCTCCCCTAACAATTGCCCCCAAAATATAAGGAGTGAAATTGTAAAATTAGCGAGTTATGTTTTCTTGATCTTATCCGTAACAAACTAACGGATAT
>JARYGA010051983.1:0-41516 GCA_030545235.1 Helianthus tuberosus | reverse complement strand
CGGTTCACGGACCCATTGTTTTTAGACGGCGTTTTCGTATGAGCCAAAGGTTATTTTTGCGCATTTCTAATGATTTGGAAAATAAGTATGATTTCTTTAAGCAAAGAATGGACGCGCGAGGATATTTAGGCTTCACCTCAATTCAAAAGGTCACATCCGCGTTACGCATATTAGCATACGGAAACACGTACGACATCAACGACGAGTACTTGAAGATGGCGGAGAAAACAACCCGAGATTGCGTGGAACATTTTTGCTATGGTATTTTTTATTGACTTTTATTTATTTATTTACTTACTTTTATATATTGATTTTTTAGTACCTTACTAGTAAAACTTTAATATATTAAATTATATTTTAGGTATATGCCAGTTATATGGAAAACGTTATTTGAGAAATCCCACTTGGAACGACCTTCAACAAATATATGAGGTGCATCTAGAAAAGCATGGAATACCCGGCATGATTGGTAGCTTGGATTGTCGTCAATGGCGTTGGTACAATTGTCCAACCGCATGGCGAGGTCAACATACACGGGGTGATCAAAAAGGGCCAACTATGGTATTACAAGCTGTTGCGTCATACGACCTTTGGGTTTGGTCGGCCTTCTTTGGTGTAGCCGGGTGTTTTAACGATATTAATACGTTAGAGGCTTCACCATTAATAGAGAGCTACATTTCTGGAACTATACCAAAGGCCGGTTTTCATGCGAACGGGAACGACTACGAGCATGGCTACTATTTGGGCGATGGTATATACCCGGAGTATTCGATTATTGTTAAAACGTTTTCTGAAACGTTCGATGAGAAAAGAAATTATTTTAAAAAATTACAAGAGTCTTCAAGAAAGGATATCGAGAGGTGTTTTGGGATTCTATAGCAACGATGGCATTTTATCAGAAATCCTTGTCGCATGTGGCATAAGGATAAAATACGAATGACCATGTACGCTTGCATCATTTTGCATAATATGATCATTGAGGATGATGGAAAAGCGATATGCCAAAACTACATTCCGGAAGATTTAGTCGAAGGAACCCAAGCAACAATGGAAGAGAGACTCGCAAATGCTCAACTATTGCGATATAAGGAAATACATAACACGTTGAAGGCAGATTTGGTTGAGCATGCTTGGGCGATTCGCCCAATTCGATACAACAATGACGACGAAGAAGATTCCGAGGAAGAAGAGGTTGAGGAATTCGAAGACGGGAACTTTGAAGACGTAGGTTTGGATGCTGGAGAAAACGAAGAGGAAGAAGGAGAGAACGAAGACGAAGAAGATTAATCTTTGAAGTGTTGTTTTTTTTATTTTTTTAGTCCAATTTTTTTTTTTTTTTTTGGAACCGTTTTTTTTTATGTTACTGTATTTTTTTTTTATGTGTAATGTTTTTATTTTTATTTTAGTGTAATGTTTTTTAACTTAATGAAATGAATTTTAATTTTATAAAGTTAGAAAATAATTATAAAAAATTAGAAATTAATAATTGAGTAATGATTAGACGGGGGCTTTATGACTACGGGCTTAAAATGCATAAGGCCCCATAACGCCCCACGCTGACGTGGCACGCCACGTATCGCATAACGCCCACAAAGGGGCGTTATGACTACAGATGGCCTAAAATGATATGTAAATTGGGAAAGTAAAAGGTAACGTAAACTAATGATGATTTGTAATTAAGGGTGTCAGAGATAAATAAAAGAAAAGAAAAGAAAAGAAAACCTTGATGTTCTAATTCGGTTTTTTATGTCTTGATTTCTTACTTTTGTTTTGTTTACTAGATTCTTCTTGCTTGTGTGTATGTATATCAGCTTGGTTTCTTGTGTCTGTCTTGTAATGCATTGACATAGCATAATATTCTATATGTGCTAGTGTTACCTTGGTTCGACTTTCACTGTCAACAGTTTTATTTTTTACTTCATTTCTTGTTATTTGTTTTTTATTGGTAAAGTATATTTACTAGTGGGAAAAATAAATAAGTAAAACTGAAAATATTTAATGTGTATTTGTGTTTATTTTATAATAACTAAAATATTGTGACCTTGCGAAATGGAAAGCTTACTTGTTCCCTCATTATAATGTTAATCACTGGAAAGGTTACTTGCAACGACTGCAAAATAACTTTCTACCCACCTAACACGATATTCATGTGATTTAAATTTTTTCATGTAATTTGGTTTGTTTTGTTACATTGGGTGTCGGTACCATACAAATACCGTAATAAACCGAACCGCTACCGAATGATTCCCGTCGCATCGCCCAAGTTTCCTACTAGTATTTATTAGTGGGAAAATAAATAAGTAAAACTGAAAATATTTAATGTGTATATGTGTTTGTTTTATAACTAAAATATATGTATTGGGAATTAAGTAAACCACTTCAACCTTTATATATGTTGGAGATTTTAGATGGTGTTTGACGTTGAGTTTTGAAGAAGATTTTTAGATTATTGAGTTTTGAAATCGTAAATAATCAGTTTTGAGTGTTTGGGTAAAAAAAAATTAAAAAAATTGATTATTTGCGTTTAGAAAGTTACAAAACGCAGTGTTCCAAAAGCAACTCCCCCATACTGCAACAAAACGCAGTTTTCCAAAAATTGATTATTTGCGTTTAGAAAAGGATTTTCACTTGTTTATTTTTTTAAATATATATTTGTCAAACACTCAAATAGTTGATTATCTGATTATTGTGATATCAAGCAACATAATCAAGTGGTAATTAAAACACCTCAAGTGGTAATTTAAGGTCTTAACTGAGTTTATCTTGATTGAAGGTGAAGTTGATTAAAACACCTCAAGTAGTAATTTAAGGTCTTAGCAAGTCATCAAAACTATCATTTGGTAAGTGTGTTTTTAACCCAACTTTAGTAAAGTTAAAGCTAAACCTATTCAATCATTTATTATAACTTAGAAATGTTGCAAATAGTATTTAAACTTGTTAGCAAAGTTTATTTCAAAATCTAACAAGATTATTTCATGCATAATACCAAGTTATTGTTTTATCATGTTTATAATACCTCGTACAAATATATAGAAGTGTGATCAAGAATGGTGAAATTGGTAGAAGTTAAATTGGCCAAATCTAATCTAAAGATGACTTTAACCAATTCAATGGTCAACTAGATTGATTAATGTTTAGAAGGTTAATTAAGGACTTTGTTCTAAAAATTGGTTTTTTGGTGACTATGGGTTAAGATGAGACATTGGTTTGAAAAGTAAGGGCCTGTTTGGCTAAGCTTATTTAACTCAAATGCCACTTTTTGTGAAAAGCACTTATTTACTTATGACTTTTTGAGAAGGAGTTTTTAAAAAAGTGTTTGGATAAGCTTATTGGGTGGGAAAAGTAAATAAGTCAATAAGTTGTTTTGTTAAAAGTGTTTGGCTTAGCTTATTCATGTAAAGTTACCAAAAAGGACATTCTTTTAATAAGTCAATAAGTTATATTTTAAAAAGTGTTTGGCTTAGCTTTTTTGTTTCTCTCCCCTTCCTAATAAAATGTTCATTAACATAAAACCTTACAAAATAAAAATTATGTCTTTTACAAAAAAAAAATAATAATAATAAATAAACAAACAAACCCAAAAGCACAATAATACCACCATAGTTCCCTACAATAGAAACGATAAATTATATGTCTTTCACAAAATAAAAAAATAAAAAACCCCCGACAAACAAACAAACAAACAAACCCAAAAGCACAATAATACCACCATAGTTCTTATAGTACATTCATCCCTACAATAAAAAACGATTGCATGTTCATCCCCGCAATGTCATTATATCTTGCGCAATGATATCTCGGATCGCTGACATATGCAGATCATCACCATGTGTACGACTTGTAGCCTGAACTTCTGCGTGAACTTCGTCACTAGTACCACCTCCTCTGGGATTGTAAGATTCTTGTTGTGCCATATCAAATAAGTCATCAAACCGACCGGCCCTCCTAATAAAATTATGGAGCGCCATCGATGCTATCACAATACTCACTTGGTGGTTGTACGTGAAACCAACATGCATATCTCTCAATAACGCCCACCTAGCTTTCCACACTCCAAAAGTCCGTTCAATGATATTTCGCAACGATGAGTGGTAATAATTAAATGTCTCTTTTGGTCCTTGAGGAGCACGCATAGCGCTAGTTTGTGCACGTCGAAAATCCGGTATATGATAACGAATGTCCGTGCCTTTGTATGGAGCAAGATACCCTCTAGTATTTGGGTATCCGGCATCAACAACGTAATATTTATCTGGAATTAAAAGAAACAGTTAATATTCGTTTTAAACGCATAAAATTGACATTACTAAAAGTATACTAACCACCCGTGGGATGTGGAAATTGAAGTCCCACATTATCTAACGCTTGATTAAAAATTCTCGTGTCATGTGCAGTTCCCTCCCATCCGGCCCATACAAATGTAAAGCACATGTTAAAATCACAAATAGCCATTATATTTTGTGTAGCGTATCCCTTTCGACCAATGTACTTCGGTTGCTCTTTCAATGGAACTGATGCCTTCACGTGTGTCCCGTCTATAGCGCCAATGCAGTTCTACAAATACAAAACGATAACATAATTAAAACATTTGTTAAAATAACTGTAGCATTATATACATCAAACATTAGATAATACCTCGAACATTGGATAATACCGAGGATTGTTTAATATATATGCAGGTATATCATCATTATAGTTTGCAGCTGGCTTGATGATATCAGCACTCATCTTAAGCACGGCTGCCAAAACTCTATAAAAATGTCTGTGAATTGTTTCACCAGAATGATTAAAAGATTCTTGCACAAGCCTATTTGTACATCCATGACCCAAAGTCATCAATAACATTCCGACCGACTCCTCAATAGACACATGACGTGTTTGTTTCAATCCGTATTTAGTAACAAGATCAACACATAACTGTTTAAAAACCGGTATGTCCATCCGAAACATATCATAACACCGTCTCGGATGGCCATTGAGAATTTCATTAATATACTTGTGCCCAGTGCGAGCCGAAGTGTGACATGGTGTACGCGCGTTACGCAAGTTATGAGCTATTATTATGACTTTCACAACCACTCCACATAACCTTTTAAATTCTATAACCTCATCGTCCCTTTGTTCTTCCTCACTATCATCTGAACCAGAGTAATCACTATCCATCCTGTACAACACATAAATTAAAACGTCAAACAACACATAATGTCATACGATAACATAAATTAAAACGTCAAACAACACTTAAATTAAAACGTCAAACAACACATAATGTCAAACTAAAACATAAAATAAAACGTCAAACAACACATAATGTCAAACAACTCATTCTTCCATAAGTAACTTAAGGAACTCCATCTTTGCTTCATGAGTCTTGGGATACATAAAAGCTTCACGGTTTTGCTTTTTGATGAAGACACGCAAGGCTTGTGAATACTTTTTTGAACCTTCTTCAAAGTCGGGAAAAGTGATGACAATGTTCATGCAATCCGCTATTGTAGCCGAGGGATCATTTGGTGGAAAAGTTTGCGTGCTTTTTGTTGATAAGGCATCTAGTACAACATCTAGATTTTCCTCAAACGATGAAGCTTTACTCTTGGTTGAACGTTTGTTGGCAACATCCTTCTTCCTTTTACTTGAACTACTTTCAACGAAACTGGTAAACAAAGAATCATCATCACCTAAATTCATTTCATCGCTGTCTCCTTTGCCCTCCATGTTTTCCTCAATTCGAACATCGCTCGGATTGTTGTCGTTTAAAAACTGTAACGGAGACTGTGTCTGATCCCCAACGGCAACAGAATCCCGAAATAATTCAGCATAAACCGACTCGAATATTTCCAAATTTGCTCCCCTAAATCTGGCAAAGCTTTTATTTTCCTACAAGTTGAAAAGGTTAATTAATGGGTTTTCAAGTTGCAATCATAAGTTCATATCCACAAATGATTAAAAAAAAGTATAACTTACCTTTATTTTCTCATCCCACCACTCAGGCGATGCCTCGATTAAGCTCCTCGTCCCACCGATCCCAGTTTCAAGCCTTATTAAGCGGTCGTAAAGCTTCCATTCTTTTTTCATGAAGTCCCATTTGTTTCTAAGTTGTTTTTTGTCAAAGACTTTGCCGGTTTTTTCCTTCATGGTTTTTTCTATATTATCCCACCCAAGCTTACTGAAGGTAGTACACGGTTTATTTCCTTTTCTACGTTCAAGCAAGCAAACTTCGACAAACTCCTTGAATGAAGCATTATCCCACACGGTTCTTGGTTTATTCTTTTTAGTTGACGTTTCACATTCAACAACATTTGTGCGGTTTTCTTCCATTATCTATAATATACATATACAAGTTCAACATTCCTAATCTAAAACATACAATCAACATTCTAATCGACCAGTTAGCATAGAAGTGTCAACTTCATTTCTGAAATGCAATATGTCAACATTATAAACCAATTACTGACATTAACATGTATTTGTATATATGATATTACCAGAATATTAAAGATTAATGACGATTAAATATTTATAAAAAAAGCTAAATACTAATTACGACAATAAACCCTAAAAATTGTTCAACATAACCAATCCGGCAATCCCCTCAATCAAACAACTTTTAGTAAAATTTAACTTATGTGGAATCAATGGAGCATAGAAATTAAAATACTAGATGATGATAAGTAAACACAGACAGCATCTCGAAGGATTTAAAGAGAAGCAGAGAATACAAACATGAACGAAAGAAGAAATTGAACAAATCTGACCAACAATCAAAACAATCATGATATTGAACAAATCAAACAAACAAACAATCAAGAAATCGAAAAAATAGAACAACCTTACCTGGTGACGGGGGCGGCGGCGTAAGCGAACCGGCATGAGGGGGCGGCGGCGTAAGGGGGAGGCGGCGTGAGGGGGAACCGGCGACCGAACGGTGTAGGGAGGTGTGTGGTTTGCGGCTGTGGTTGTGGAGAAGAAAGGCCTGATGTGCCTGTGGAGAAGAAAGCGTGTATTAGGGTAGGGTATTTGGGTAATTTGGGCCTGAAAAGTAATAAGCAGAAATGAAAAGTCCCAATGTTATGACTTCTCAAAAATAACTTATTTGCTGTTTCTAAAAGTCATTTTAAAAGCACTTATATCTTTACCCAAACACATTTTTTGCTTATTTGCTTTTCAAATAAGCAAATAAGTTATAAGTAGCCCAAAATAAGCTTAGCCAAACAGGCACTAAGACGTGCACAGACAAGTTCATATTTCTTGAGAGCCAATTCACCAACCCACAACAGGGAATCATGTAGATCAAGTAGGGGCATATTTTTCTTACTTCTAATGGTGTATATATACTCCACTACACTGTAGGGCCGGCTCAACCTTTGTGGGGGCCCAAAGCAATAACTAAAATAGAGGCCTTTTCAAGAAAATAAAAATAAGTTTACTTGCAACCCTGTAACAATTACAATATAAAGAGAGATTGTAGGCGGATCACACAAATAAAACTTAATGATACTTCCGCGCCTTTGGTTTATATGATGCTTGAATTGCCATGATTTGGTCTTTCTCACCGAATTTCCATATGTACACTTACAAGAACTTTTAACTATTGTGGCCCTTAGGGAGGTGAGGCCCAAAGCAATGGCTTGGTTTGAATAACCCTCAAGCCGGCCTTGCTACAAACAAGTGTTGAAATTTTGTAGTGAGACCATTATCCAAACCAAAGGGGATAATGAGTTGAAGAAAATGAAGAAGATAAACGAGAACAAAAGATAAAATTTGTTTGAAGTGAATGAGAAGCAGATGAAGTTATAATCTTTGAATTGAAGGATATGTAACTTTAATTATCTTCTTTTATTAACTAGTTATATTATAATAATAAGAGTAAACTGCAATTTTACCCCATGGGATTTAACCCAATTGGCACCCTGACCCTCTCCATGGAAATAATTGCAATTTACTCCCCCCCCCAACGTTGATCTTATGTCGCACAATTACCCCCTGGCGTCAAATAAGTTAACATATCTATTAACTGGAATGTGAAATGACTATCCTACCCTTTAATATTACCCCCCCCCCCCCCAACGTTGTTGTTATGTCGCATAATTACCCCCCACAGTTAAATGACTAAATTTTCCGTTCTTCTTACCCCCCTGTAGTTTGTTGTAAGAAACAATATTACCCCCTGCAGTAACCAAAACCCTTCCCGCCAAAAAAAGTTTGACCAGACAAAGTCAACTACACATGTCTGCACATGGTAATTAACAAGAAATCGGAGTAATTCAAACCTGTTCAATGTTGGAAATTCAATTACCAATCTGTTCTATGTTACTCAAACCTGTTCAATCATGTCCAAAACACATATACTCAAAATCAGTTTAAACACATATACTAGAATCTGACCACAAACTAAATGCTCAATTGAATCTGATAAACAAGTCTTAATGGATCATCTAACCTGCTGCAAATGGACATGAAACTGCTGAATCTGAATGGACATGAATCCAAATGGACATGAAACAACAGCAGGTTTTATGGTTGCAAATGCACTTGAATCCAAATGGACATGCAGCAAATGGACATGAAACTAAATGCTCAACTGAATCTGCAAATGCACATAAACAAACCAAACCTGTTGTCATAAAACCTGCTGTCATCAACATTTTGATCCATAAAACCTGCTGTCATAAAACCTGCTGAATCTGCAAATGCACTGAATCTGCAAATGCACATAAACAAACCAAATGGACATCTAACTTGTCACACCCCAACCGATGGCGGAATCATCGGGGCGTGGCACTGAGCGAAACAGATTGTCCATGAGTATCCATAACGACTATTAATTACCAGATATTTAAACGTCATGTCCCATACCATAACATATCAAATAAAACAGTTATTACAGATAATTGTCTCACAAACAAGTACTGATCCGACAACTCAGATTTCGAATAGACAATTGTTTATTTATTTGTTTCTAGGACTCCTTCCTAGCCTCGATTTCATCACACAGCAAACAAGGCGTCCAAGCATCTTATGCACCTGTCACATACGTTAAAGTAAAAGTCAATACACATAGTGTAAAGGTGAGCATACAAGTTTAATAATAGCATAGTAGGGTTCGAAATCGATTACGCATAACCAGTACGTACAACGTGTGATGTGAAGCACGTTAGTTATCGACATGATCCTATCGATACCAATGACTGCGGGTTGACTGCCCGAGGCAGTTCGTAATACATATTCACCACTGTGAACCATGTAATTAATTGTCCTTAACAACCCCTGAGTGAACAGGTGCTGAGTCCAAACTATAGTATTATCGTTGCTAAGGCAGGTAGACAGCAATCTATGTGTAAACATAACAAACAAGCATTCATCGAGTCACGTATAACATACAGTAGCGGTTAGCCTTAAAGTTTTGCGTAGTGTGATTGGTGTGATTTAGAATAAGTAACGTATGTAACACCCAAAAGTGCCTAAAGAAAAGAGGGTTCGAGTATACTCACAGCGATGATGGATTGAAGGGAGCGCTTAGAGCGAGTTTAGCCTAAACAGTACGATAGTATAAACGATAAGCGGAGCGTAAAACGGTGAGAGAACCAGTGTCGAACAGCAACCCGATCGGTCGGATTGACACCTTGTTTGGTGAGGATGTGTTTGTGTATGACGGTTTGACTTTTGAAGTTTTCGTTGTAGCATTTTGAAAACAGATAAGTATCTCTATCCTTCAGGTCGGTCGGTCGAACGGTCGTTCGATCGGACGGCGATCCGTATGGTGAGACATTTCTCAGAGAACAAGTTCACAGCAGTTTTATCACCCCATCAGATGGCCTACCGATCGGGTGACAATCCGCTAGAACTGGTAATGCATTGAACATGTTGAAAATTGTCAAGTGTTAAATCAAGGTGCAATCTGATCGGAAAGCCGGTCGATCGGACGGCAGTCCGATCGGAAGACAATCCGTCCCGTCGATCTGATCGTCTTATCACTTGATTTTGTTTAAAGCATTGTAGTTTGAATGAGATGTTATGATAGCTGGTTTGAACAATAGGAACCTCATCTCGTCCCAAGTGACCCGTCCGAACAGGAATCACCCTAGTCCGACCAGTACACGGTTCAAGACAGTTGTTTATGTTCAAACCCGAAATCAACTATATCTCGGATAGAATTCAGATCTAGAACTGATACATCACTAAGGACGAGTAGAAGATCAGAATAAGCTCCGATTCCATCGAGTTTGAGTGCATTGAGTGTAAAAGAGTTGAAAGAAAGTTAGAAAAGCCATCTCTCAATCCTTTTCACCTTGAATATGTTCAGATCTATGCAAGATCTTTGTTTATTCATGTGGAAATCGTCCAGATCCGAGTTGTTCATGGTGACATCATCCTAGAACACCTCAAATCTCCCGATTTCATGGTTAAAAGTTAAGATTCAAAAGATAGAAAGGTGTAGGAGTGCGTGTAGATCAAGAAAGTACAAGATTTAGGTTGAAAACTTACAAGATTTGAGAGAAATCGGGAGAAAAGAGCTTGAGAGCGGTTGGATCGAGTAAGGGAGATGTCACCATCAAATGAGGTCACAATGGGGGTATTTATAGGGTTTCCCAAAATGGAAAGTGGCTGTCCGATCGGGTGACAACTCGATCGGATGGCTATCCGATCGGTTGGCCACTCGACCCTAGTATTCGGCGCGACGAGCTTTGTTGTTTCGATTCGCGTGTTGTGCGTTGCGATGCGATTTGGGTGAGCGATGCGATAGAGTTTCCCTTTAATATTTCTTTTAATCCCAACTACTATATCTAACATACAATCATCCTAAATATCTTACGTTTAGCGTTTACGATTCGATTGCGATAGCGTTGCGATTGTGTTTCAATTGATTACCACAATATAAACATTATTAAACATGCACAAGTAACACATAAGTAGCACACACACATAAATCAATATCCAAAGCGCGTAAATTCGAGTTGTGAGTGCGATGCGATAAGCGATGAAAACATGCGATAAATAGCGATTAAACCTCGATTCTTAATAAGTACTCCACATAATACAGCTAAAGCGATAAAATTAATAGATTATCTATAAGTCAAAGAAGTCAAAACAGTCAATCTTGACTTTGACTTTTGAAACACGGGGTGTTACAGCCTCCCCTTCTTAAGGGAATTTCGTCCCGAAATTAGGCCGAAGCCGTAACAAACAACTGCGGGTACTTCGCCTTCATGTCACTTTCGAGTTCCCAAGTGAACTCTGCGCCTCGTTTACCTTCCCAGCGAACTTTCACAATGGGAATGCGTGAGCGCCTGAGCTGCTTGGTTTGTCGATCCATGATCTCGACAGGCTTTTCCATGAAGTGTAGTGTTTTGTTCACTTATAGATCCTCTAGGGGAACGTGTAAATCATGCTCAGCTAGACACTTTCTGAAGTTCGAAACGTGGAAAGTCGGGTGAACGTTGCTAAGTTCTTGGTAGTTCGAGTCTGTAGGCCACCTTGCCGATCCTTTCCAGAATCTTAAAGGGTCCAACATATCGAGGCGCGAGCTTTCCTTTCTTGTCGAATCTGACCACACCCTGCAAGGCGAAACCTTTAGGAGTACGTAGTCACCAACGTCAAATTCAAGGGGTTTGCGTCGTCTATCGGCGTAACTTTTCTGACGACTCTGAGCTTTCAGCAGATTGTCTCGAATTTGGAGAATTTTGTCATTCGTTTCTTGCAATAGCTCAGGACCGGGTGCCCGATCTCGTGCCATACAATAGGCGATCGACATTTTCTTCCATACAATGCCTCAAATGGTGCCATTTGGATGCTGGAATGATAACTGTTATTGTATGAGAATTCGACTAAAGGTAATTACGCGTCCCAATTACCACCGAAATCAATGACACACGAATGGAGCATGTCTTCAAGGGTACGAATCATTCTTTCAGTCTGACCGTCGATTTGGGGATGGAAAGCGGTACTTAGATTAAGTGTAGTACCGAGAGCAGATTGAAACGTTTCCCAAAGACGTGAGGTAAACCTACCATCGCGGTCAGAGATGATGTCGCGAGGCATCCCATGTCGACAAATGATCTCATTGGTGTAGATTCGGGCTAATTTCTCAAACTTATAGTCTTCTCGTATCGGCAGAAAGTGAGCAGATTTAGTTAATCAGTCAACGACAACCCAGATGATGTCGTGGCTTGATGGCGTGCGCAGAAGTTTCGTTATGAAGTCCATAGCTATACTCTCCCATTTCCATATAGGAATTTCGGGTTGAACGAGTAAGCCAGACGGTCTTTGATGTTCGGCCTTGACTTTCGAGCAAGTCAGGCACTTCGAAATATAGAGAGCGATATCCCTCTTCATGCCCGGCCACCAGTACTTGTAGCGCAGGTCCTGGTACATTTTGTCGGCACCGGGATGTATAGAATATCGGGATTTGTGGGCTTCGTTCATCAAAATCTGGCGTAAATCTGTCCATTTAGGGATCCATATTCGGTCCAGATAATGGAAAATCCCATTCGATTTATTTACTAGCTGGGCTCCATCGTTGATAATCCTTTCCTTCTTCAAAGTGTGTTCAGTAAAACAGGCATGTTGGGCTTCACGGATAAGGGTTTCGAGATCATGTTGGGCTTGAATATTACGGGCGCTGTGCAAATGGCTTCGTCTACTGAGTGCGTCGGCAACGACATTTGCTTTGCCAGGATGGTAACGAATCTCACAGTCGTAATCAGTGAGAAGTTCAACCCATCGGCGTTGGCGCATATTAAGTTCCTTTTGGCTGAGGATGTGTTGTATGATCCTATGATCTGTGAAGATCGTACACTTGGTACCATACAGGTAGTGTCGCCAAATCTTCAGCGCAAAAACAACTGCACCTAGCTCGAGATCGTGGGTTGTGTAATTCTTCTCGTGGATCTTGAGCTGACGAGACGCGTAAGCGATAACCTTGTCTCGTTGCATGAGAACACAACCAAGACCAAGGTTCGAGGCATCACAATAGACAATAAAGTCATCATTTCCGTCGGGTAGCGTGAGAACGGGAGCATTGCAAAGCATATGCTTGAGGGTTTGAAAGGCAGTCTCTTGTCCAGTTCCCCAAACAAAAGGCTTGTCTGTGTGTGTGAGAGAAGTAAGCGGCACGGCGATCTTAGAGAATCCTTCGATAAATCGGCGATAATAGCCCGCCAGTCCGAGAAAAGAACGGACTTCGGTCGGGTTCTTAGGTGTAACCCAACTCTTGACAGCTTTGATCTTCGCGGGGTCGACATGAATACCTTGACTATTGACAATGTGACCGAGGAATTGAACCTCCTCTAGCCAGAATTCACACTTGGAGAACTTGGCATAGAGTCGATTCCCTTGGAGTAGCTCGAGAACCAAACGTAGATGTTGCGCGTGTTCGGTTTCCGACTTGGAATAGATCAGGATATCATCGATGAACACAATGACGAAGCGGTCGAGAAAAGGTTTACACACGCGATTCATAAGATCCATGAAAACCGCGGGTGCGTTAGTTAGACCAAAAGGCATAACAACGAACTCATAGTGGCCGTATCGAGTGCAAAAAGCGGTTTTGGGTATATCCTCCTCTTGAATGCGTAACTGGTGGTAGCCTGAGCGTAGATCGATCTTGGAGAAACACGTAGCACCTTGTAGCTGGTCAAATAAATCGTCAATACGAGGCAGGGGATAGAGATTCTTGATTGTTAGCTTATTCAACTCCCTATAGTCGATGCACATCCGAAACGACCCATCCTTCTTTTTGACGAAAAGGACTGGTGCGCCCCAAGGAGATGTGCTAGGGCGAATAAAGCCTTTGTCAAGTAATTCCTGGAGTTGACTCGATAATTCACGCATTTCGGAGGGTGCGAGTCGGTAAGGAGCTCTAGCAATAGGATTTGCTCCAGGAATGATGTCGATACGAAAGTCGATATCACGACTTGGAGGTAAACCAGGTAGGTCATCGGGGAAAACGCTTGGAAACTCACGAACAACAGGGACATTGTTTACTCCTTTAACTTCCTTTTTTTCCGCTACTACGATGTGAGCCAAGAAAGCTTGGTATTCCTTGCGAAGATACTTACTAGCTTGGACACACGACATGAGTTGGAGTTTCTTCGACGCGACTTCACCGTAAACACACAATTGATCACCATTAGCGAGCGAGAATTGAATCATCTTATCAAAGCAAACAACTTCAGCAATGTTTTCACGAAGAAAGTCCATGCCTACTATGACGTCAAAACTACCGAGCTGCATCGGAATAAGGTCGATAGGAAAGATGTGATTGTTGAGTTCGAGGGTACAATCACGAAGAACAGAGTTGACAGTGACAGTTCTTCCGGTGGCAACTTCGACATCGAACGTCGAGGGGAGATGGGCGCGCTTACGATTAAGGAGCTTTTCGAACCCAAACGATACAAAACAGTTATCGGCACCAGTATCAAATAAACACGAAGCATAAATACCATTCACAAAGAACATACCATTGACCACATTGTTGTCAGCTTGAGCTTAGCGAACATTAATGTTGAAAGTTCGAGCATGAGCTGCTTATTGCTGTTGTTGCTGTTGCTGCTGCTGAGGCTGTTGCTGCTGCTGTTGTGGCTCTTGTTTCACCACTCGATTTGGGCAGATGTTCACGAAGTGGTTGGGATCCCCACACGCGAAGCAGACTCTAGCATTGATCGCGGGTGCCTGAGCCGCTTGTTGGCCTTGAGGAGCAGGAAGTAGAGCTTGATGAGCAGTAGCTGGAGCTTGTCGAGGACCTGTACGGCAGTTGGCGGTGAAATGGCTGTACATGTTGCAATGCACACAAAATCTGCACGCGATTCCCACTGGGTGGTGATAGGTACAAGTCGGGCAGACCGGGTGAGGACCCGTATAAGCACACTTTGCCGGCGGTGTTGCATCTGCTGCTGAGCTGGTACAGCTTGGAGTGGGGCAGCAGTGGTAACAGCACAGTTCTTGTTGCTGGAGTTGTTGTTGTTCTTCCTCTTGCGATGGAGGGCTTTCGAAGATTGTGGAGCGGCGGCGGTTTCAGCGGTTGGTTCGGTGGTAGCTTGATGCAAATTCTTGGGAGCTTTATCCCAGACACCAGACTTGACTCGCTTGTCGTTGATTTCAGCGGCAAGCAGGTAAGTTTCTTCGATTGTTGCTGGCTTGGAAGCTTGCACAAAATCTACGACACAATCTGGCAGAGCTCGAATATACTTCTTGATCGTCATATCAGAAGTCTTCACTTGATCAGGACAGATTATGCTAAGCTGCTTAAAGTGAGCAGTTAAAGCAGCATTGTCACCATCCTTCTGCTTGATATGCTAGAATTCGTCCTCCAACTTTTGGCGCTCGTGGGGAGGGCAGAACTCTTCCAACATGACGTCCTTCAACTCATCCCACGTCAAACCGTAAGCTGCGTCATTTCCGCGTTTGTTCCTCTCGGCCGTCCACCAATCTAAAGCTCGGGATTGGAAGACGCCAGTTGCGTTGAGAGTGCGGAGATCATCGGGACAGCCACTCTGGCGAAGGGTGACCTCAATCGAATCAAACCATTAGAATAAGGCCGTATGACCATCTTCACCAGTAAATTCTTTCGGTCCACAAGCTTTGAACTGCTTGAAGCTGAAAGCAGCCTTAGGAGTAGCTTTAGGAGCTTCAGTCCTGGATTCTTCAGAAGACTTGCTAGCATTCTCTTGTAGGTCATTAACGATCTAAGGGACGACTTTTGCTATCTGCTCAGCGACGAGTGCCGCAAGGCGTTTGTCTCTCTGTTCTCGGCGAGCATGTCGAGAGTAACGGGGTCCAGATGACGACATTGTCTGCAGCAGACATCGTCATAGGACTCAGACACAGTATAATCGACTCTCACCTCACACGCCTAATACTACTAAAGCTCAGGAACACGATCACGTATCACTTAAACACATAGGCACATAAGCACAGATTCACGTAAGCACATAAGCACGTAAGGCACAGTAACACAAGAGGCAGTCAGAATACAGAAACCTATCATTCACAGTCCGCGATTAGCGAGTACACATCGAATAGTATAGTATAGCGAATAGTATAACATGCGATTATCCACAAGTAGCAGCGTTTTGTTAGCGGTGTGTAATGCGTTGCGTGTGTCGAGCGATAGACAAAAGTGTTTAATCGAAACCAGTAGTACTTCATTATGCTAACAGATAAGCATATAAGCCACATAAACACATAAAATTCACATAAAATCGGCAAATATCAGAGTCAGTAGTTGCGGGCTCAGAATCGAAACACATAAAATCAGTGATTGCGAGCTTGAAATCGAAAGTAGGTTGTCTAAGGCTAAATAGACATCGACTACCTAAGGTGGTTCGACTATTCACAAGGACTTTCGGTACATACTGCGACCTTCGGGACTGTGCTATTGCCTCGTTTTCCGGCAAATGACGCGCTTCCTTCTGGTTACAGTGTGACTTCAAGTAGTTGGAGTCCGTCGAGACCTTGGCGGGGGTTTTGTTTAAAACAAATTAGAGTATGGAACGAGTCATCAAGGTTCGGGTTTCACCCCTGCCTTAATAACTTTGTTCCTGCTTTTGATAAAATAGGGAGGAAATTGTGTCGAAGTACGGATTTCACTCCTGATTCAACGCAAATTACTCCTGTTTATAGATAAAAATGCGGGTCAAACAAGCAGGTTGGTCGAGAGTTTGCGGTTTTCACACCTAATCTCGACTTAATCACTCGTTCTTTTTCGAAAATTTAGAGTGCAGTGATAGTGTAGCGTAAGCGAGAATAGCGAGGTGTAAGTTCGTGCTAACCCTTACAGGGTATGCACAAGTCAGTCTGTTGGTACTTAGACTATAGACTAGGTCGTTCTAAGACATCGACCTGGACTAGGTCGAGTCTTGCCTAATTCCCTATAGTTATGGCTCTGATACCAATCTGTCACACCCCAACCGATGGCGGAATCATCGGGGCGTGGCACTGAGCGAAACAGATTGTCCATGAGTATCCATAACGACTATTAATTACCAAATATTTAAACGTCATGTCCCATACCATAACATATCAAATAAAACAATTATTACAGATAATTGTCTCACAAACAAGTACTGATCCGACAACTCAGATTTCAAATAGACAATTGTTTATTTATTTGTTTCTAGGACTCTTTCCTAGCCTCGATTTCATCACACAGCAAACAAGGCGTCCAAGCATCTTATGCACCTGTCACATACGTTAAAGTAAAAGTCAATACACATAGTGTAAAGGTGAGCATACAAGTTTAATAATAGCATAGTAGAGTTCGAAATCGATTGTACGTACAACGTGTGATGTGAAGCATGTTAGTTATCGACATGATCCTATCGATACCAATGACTGCGGGTCGACTGCCCGAGGCAGTTCGTAATACATATTCACCACTGTGAACCATGTAATTAATTGTCCTTAACAACCCCTGAGTGAACAGGTGCTGAGTCCAAACTATAGTATTATCGTTGCTAAGGCAGGTAGACAGCAATCTATGTGTAAACATAACAAACAAGCATTCATTAAGTCACGTATAACATACAGTAGCGGTTAGCCTTAAAGTTTTGCGTAGTGTGATTAGTGTGATTTAGAATAAGTAACGTATGTAATACCTAAAAGTGCGTAAAGCAAAAAGGGTTCGAGTATGCTCACAGCGATGATGGATTGAAGGGAGCGCTTAGAGCGAGTTTAGCCTGAACAGTATGATAGTATAAATGATAAGCGTCGCGTAAAACGGTGTGAGAACCAAGTGTCGAACAGCAACCCGATTGGATGGCAATCCGATCGGTCGGTCATTCGAGCGGATGCCAATCCGTTCGGATGGTCATCCGATCGGATGACCATTCGGTCGGATTGACACCTTGTTTGGTGAGGATGTGTTTGTGTATGATGGTTTGACTTTTGAAGTTTTCGTTGTAGCATTTTGAAAACAGAGAAGTATCTCTATCCTTCAGGTCGGTCGATCGAACGATCGTTCGATCGGACGGCGATCTGTATGGTGAGATATTTCTCAAAGAGCAAGTTCACAGCAGTTTTATCACCCCATCAGACGGCCTACCGATCGGGTGACAATCCGCTAGAACTGGTAATGCATTGAACATGTTGAAAATTGTCAAGTGTTAAATCAAGGTGCAACCCGATCGGACGGCAATCCATCCTGTCGATCTGATCGTCTTGTCACTTGATTTTGTTTGAAGCATTGTAGTTTGAATGAGACGTTATGATAGCTGGTTTGAACAATAGGAACCTCATCTCGTCCCAAGTGACCCGTCCGAACAGGAATCACCCTAGTCCGACCAGTACACGGTTCAAGACGGTTGTTCATGTTCAAACCCGAAATCAACTATCTCTCGGATAGAATTCAGATCTAGAACTGATACATCACTAAGGACGAGTAGAAGATCAGAACAAGCTCCGATTCCATCGAGTTTGAGTGCATTGAGTGTAAAAGAGTTGAAAGAAAGTTAGAAAAGCCATCTCTCAATCCTTTTCACCTTGAATATGTTCAGATCTATGCAAGATCTTTGTTTATTCATGTGGAAATCGTCCAGATCCGAGTTGTTCTTGATGGATTGAAGCCAAAACATGAAGTTCATAAGAACACCATGGTGCATCATCCTAGAACACCTCAAATCTACCGATTTCACGATTAAAAGTTAAGATTCAAAAGATAGAAAGGTGTAGGAGTGCATGTAGATCAAGAAAGTACAAGATTTAGGTTGAAAACTTACAAGATTTGAGAGAAATCGGGAGAAAAGAGCTTGAGAGCGGTTGGATCGAGTAAGGGAGATGTCACCATCAAATGAGGTAACAATGGGGGTATTTATAGGGTTTCCCAAAATGAAAAGTGGCTGTCCGATCGGGTGACAACTCGATCGGATGGCTATCCGATCGGTTGGCCACTCGACCCTAGTGTTCGGCGCGACGAGCTTTGTCGTTTCGATTCGCGTGTTGTGCGTTACGATGCGATTTGGGTGAGCGATGCGATAGAGTTTCCCTTTAATATTACTTTTAATCCCAACTACTATATCTAACATACAATCATCCTAAATATCTTACGTTTAGCGTTTGCGATTCGATTGCGATAGCGTTGCGATTGTGTTTCGATTGATTACCATAACATAAACATTATTAAACATGCATAAGTAACACATAAGTAGCACACACACATAAATCAATATCCAAAGCGCGTAAGTTCGAGTTGCGAGTGCGATGCAATAAGCGATGAAAACATGCGATAAATAGCGATTAAACCTCGATTCTTAATAAGTACTCCACATAATACAGCTAAAGCGATAAAATTAATAGATTATCTACAAGTCAAAGAAGTTAAAACAGTCAATCTTGACTTTGACTTTGACTTTTGAAACACGAGGTGTTACATAACTGTCATCATCTAACATTTTGATCCATCTAACCTGCTGCACATAAACAACTAAACCTAACTGTAGTGTAATCTAACATGGTCAAAATGGTTATTTAATGTTAACACTCATCACCATCAATCATCATCATTAACACTCATAATAACATTATAACTAAGCCTAACTGCAGTGTAATTGACTGTACTGCATGTAAATTTTGACCATAAAACCTGCTGCTGATCATCAATCATCATCATTAACACTCATAATCTCAACACTCATCTCAACTGGTCAAACATGATATCAACTGATTAAACATAATATCAACACTCATAATCCTAACATGATTAAACAACTGGTCAAACATAATATCAACTGGTCAAAAAGCAGGTTTTAAAATGTAACATATTACACAAAAGATCCTAATATATTAGAGTTCAACTACATATTACGCAACCATTTCCTGTTGAGGGGGAAACTGGAAGTGCAGGAAAGGGCGGCCTCGCATTTTCACAACCAACGACACCACAATCGATCATAGTGAAACACGAATCCTCATGTCCACTGCAAACACAGAAAGATCCATGTTCAATAACCCCTGTTTTTTTTCTTTCAAAAACCCATGTTCAATAACCCCTGTTTTTTAACCTAACATTACTTGTTCTATAACCTGACATTACTTGTTCATTAACCACAATACTTGTTCGATTTTACCTGACAAGTGCGAGAACAGGGAAGATCGCCGGTGGACAGGGGGATCGCCGGTGGACAGGGGGATCGCCGGTGGTGTGGACAGGGGGATCGGCTCTGGTGGTGGAGGTGGAAGTAATGTCTCCTCTGATTGGCTCATTCTCCGGTGGACATGAAGGATCCCCGGTGGACAAGTCGCCAGTAATGAGGAAGAAGGTGTGGGGGGAGTGGTCGACAAGCTTAGGGGGTAAGGTTGAGGGTGGAAGTAATAGTACAGGGGTAATATTATTAAATCAGGTAACTATTAAGGTAAAATTACATTTCTGCCCTTTGACCCCCTTTGACCGTTTAAAGATAACGATGGAATGATGTGCCGGAGGGTAACTGTGCGACATAAGATCAACGTTGGGGGGGGGGGGTAAATTGCAATTATTTCCATGGAGAGGGTCAGGGTGCCAATTGGGTTAAACCCCAGGGGGTAAAATTGCAGTTTATAATAATAATAATAATATAACAATTTACTAATAAGAGGTTGAAAAATCGTTTCAAATACATAAAATCAAGTATACTTTATTAATAAATAAATAACTATATTAATGAAATTATTGCAATCATATTGGATATATTAAGTCATATCAAATTTGATAATAATATTTAAAAAAGTATTATCGAGCTAACTTGATGTGGCCATTTTAAATGTCTAAAAACTGTACTTGTTTGCCATGAAACTCCCTTCACTTTTTTCACATGTTATATTTATCTAACATCCTCATAAAATACTTTTTGTCTTTACTTTTTTTTTTATAAACATAGTCTTTTGTTATTCTAAATAAAGTAATTTAAGATAACATCTCACAAAAGTGTAATATCATCTTTATTGAGAATCTCTCACATTAATATTTTACATTTGACCTTTATTATTGTTTATCATTATAACTTTATCAAACTTTTATTGATTTACGTTACACAAATCATTTGTTTTATTTACTGTTACCGAGTGGTTTTTTTTTTTTTTATTATTTATCAATTTGTATTTCCTCTAAATATATATACGGATATTTTGCATTTGTTAGATTCTGTATATTACGCTGGTGGCAACAATAACGATACAAAAATGCAATCTAGATCTTTGACATTTTCTTCTTGGACCATGAAGTATTTCTCTTTATAATTTCAAATTTTAATTTATTAACTTTTTAAAATATGACACGTGAAATCATTTTTTCAGGTACCAAAAAAATCGTAATCTGCAGGTGGGATTTTTTAATTTATTTCGGGCGTTGTGATTTAATTATTTTTGTAAAGTAACTGAAATGAATGTGGAAGGTACATGATCAGTGGTGGTTCTGGCGGAACCAGACTATCTTAGTCGGAGGTGTTGATTATCTACAAGTTACAACCAGGGAGTCTAACTCATGTTATTCTTAAAAGAAACTCATATTTAATATTCAAATTTTGGTGAGCGGGAGTCAATGGAATATACCACTTAAGCTGGTGGTCCAGTGACAATGCAAAACCTTTTAAAACACCTAAATATAAGATCTCAAGTTTAAGTTTCACAAGAATAAAAAAATTCGTGGTAAAAAAAAGGAATCCATGGAATATGGATCCTCTTGACCCCTAGGTCTCACTCTCAATAATGAGAAAATTACGACAATAGTAATATTCTTTTGGTGTGTTATATCTTTATGATAATCTTAAAATTGTTTTACACATATACTAATGATTTATGTGACAATAGTCATATTCTTTTGGTGTGTTGTATCTTTATGATAATCTCAAAATTGTTTTACACCTATACTAATGATTTATGTGACAATAGTCATATTTTTTTGGTGTTTTATATCTTTATGATAATCTCAAAATTGTTTCACACCTATACTGATGACTTATGTGACAACACGACTATGTATCTATCAACATTTACTCACACACATCTCTTAAATCCGATAATTTTACATAAAAACAAATCTTAAATAAATGTTACACGAAAAAATATTCCGGCATCTAATTTATGGCTTGTGTTTTATCAAGAAAAGCCAAACATATACTCAAATACTTCATATACTTATGAAGATACATATGTGGAACGAATATAATGGATGATAGTAAGACACTTATAAAAATACGTGAAACTTTTTCATGCATACAACTATCATTCACGTATGAATCCACTTTAAAGCTGTGTTAAGTAAGATAAATATAAACACATAAAAATTATTAAGACGCAACTCATACTCGCGTAACATATGACTCTGTACTGTTATGAGACGTAAAGAGGGTAAAACTCATAGCATAGGTCACTACTATATGTTTTTACATATGTATAACATAAAAAATATGACTATTTTTATGATATTGTAAAAACAAATGTATAACATAAAAATATGAGTATTTTTGTGATATTGTAAAAACAAATATGGGGAAACCATGCATAATATATTTTTTGCCATGTAAGCAAATCACGGGTGTTAATAGATGAAAACAAAACATATAGTAGGTACATCCATAAAAAGTCAATAAATGTTGAGGAAAAAGAGGGGTTTCTAATATAAAAGCCTACCAACTTATGACATGTATAGTAATATTGACATCAACACTAAATAATTAATTGAAAGCAACAACCAAATTCAATCCTAGACCTAACCGTGGGTTATATATTAATCTAAATAAAGATAATTTTATCTGATCACATAACCAATCAAATATTAAAGTGACATAGTGATATAATTACACCATGTGTAATGCTTTGGTATTCTAAAAAACGTGAACTTCAAAAGCTTTTCTGCATACAAGAATAATTCAACGAAAAGATTCATTTCATACTTAAAATATATCAACTAATGTTGATAATGTCATATGAATGCAGGGGCGAAGTTTAGAAGGGGGACGGAGAGGTGTCCGATCCCCTGAACTTTTCACTCAGTAGTGTTATGTATGTAGCGTTCGTATAGAAATTTTTGGGTATATATGTTTTCGACCCTCCGTCGGAAATCTTAAGCTTCGTCGCTGTATGAATGGACGCTACTCATTAGAGCACACGGTATGGGGGCATTTTATGATTTGGGACAGAAGAAAATAATGAGGTGTCATTTGGAAGAGAGGTGACAACCCTACTTTTTGCTCTAAATTCTTGATACATAGACAAAGCTCTAGTTGAAAAACCCGATGATAAACGGGTTAGAAATAAGAATAGAGCCTAAGGAAACTCAAATAGCCGAAGGCTAGCTAACAAAAGCATCACTCTAATGGGCTTGGCCTACTTATACAACGGACTTGATCCATCATTACAAAATGGGCTCGGTCCAACCCAACTAATAAAGGTTCGACCTGATCAAATCATATTGGGTTCGGCCCATTGAAACTTAATTAATTACTCCGAATAATAATAAGATGGGCTCGGCCTAAATACAATTCTTAAAAACCCGAGAAATCTATTCTCTCCTTTAGTTTATCTTAATGTCATGTGACAATCTTTCCTTTATTTTAGTAACAATGATGTTATTGTTATTATTACTATTAGAGTAAATTACTGTTTTGGCCCCTGTGATTTAGCTAGTTTAACCCTTTCAGCCCAAAAAGAAATCTTTTAACATATCAGACCCCGAGGTTGCATTTTATAACGTAGGGGTGTGTATGGGTCGGTTTGGGTCGGTTTTGAGCATAAACCATAATCATAACCGCGATGTCGGTTATTGGATAACCACAACCATAACCGATCGGTTATGGTGGTTATGGTTATTCAGTTTTGATGGTTATAGCGGGTCGGTTATGGGTGGTTAACCGTGTACTTAACTTAGCTAAAAATAACTTAATTTTTTTTAACATGGAATAAATTGTTATCGCATATTTGTATATATTAGTATATTATATAGTATTAAAAAATACATATAATCTATAATATTAATACCAATTATTATCGAATATCCAAATAAAGTGATATGATACATTCCTTAAATTCAAATAAACATTCAACAAAAACCACAAAATGATATGAAAAACTCATAAGTACTAAAAATCTTCAGTCAAAAACATAAAATATTAAAAATATGGTGAAAAATCCTAAATCCTCCAAAGATTTATTACATGTCGGTTCGATTCAGTTATGGTGGGTATGGAAAAAATGATAACCATAACCATCCCGCTACTTTAGGTTTTCAAAAAAACCATTAACCGACCCACCGGTTTTTTATTTGGTTCGGTTTTTTTGGTTCGGTTTTGTCGGTTATTTCGGTTATGGTTTGGTTAATTTGGTTTTTTGCACACCTCTATAATATAACGGTTTTGGCCCCTGACACTAACTTTGTAACTTTTTGCAGTTAAGTGTAAAGGTAATTAGATAATTATATACCTTAGGGACTGTTTTTGATAATTACAAAGTTCTTTTAATATTTAAGAGATTATTAATGCAGTTACTCAAGTTTTTTTATTATTTCGTTATTTTCACGATTTTTATATAACAAAATATGTTTTATATATACAAATAAATATGTATTTTCATTAAGCGTTTATTTTTTATAAACATCGTATTTAAAATCATTTGTTTTTTTAACCTTTTCTTAAACCGTTTATCGTTTAATTGTTCATTTTTAAACCGGTTTATTAAAAACGTTTTTTTTTTAAAGTTGTTTGACTTTTAAAGTTTTTTTAAACGATTCATTTTATACCGTTCTTTTTAAAATCATTTTTAACCTTTTTAAACAATTCGTTTTTTAAGCCGTTAATTTTTAAAAGTTGTAACACCTCGAAAATTTCGTCGAATCATGTGATGACACGTGTCCAATTCTCCAACTAATCTCGACTACATGGAGGGAGAAACCTCCAACTAATCCCGATTATGTGGAAGGAGGAAGGACCTATACTGTGCGTTCACTGAAACGTATCCCGAATCTCTGACTAATCCCGACTCAGGGAAGGAGAGGGACTTTTATTGTGTGTTAACTAAAACGCGTCCCGGATCTCCGACTAATCCTAACTACGAGGAAGGAGAGGGATTAAAAGTGCTAGTGGGCAAAGAATCGAAGTCCAAGGACTAAAGTTGTAAAAATATAAAATTCTGAATTTTGGAGGTCCCATACGGACAACAAGGTTAAAACCTTACGGTCTGTAAGGATGTTTGAAAAGATATGTGCGCTTAAGGTCCTTACAGACCTTAAGCCATTACCCTTACGGTCCGTAAGGGACTGACTGCCAGTGACAGTTTATGCTTGCAGCCCAAGGCTCTATGCCATGGTGCCACATATCTCGCATTCCTGCCACTCTTGCTCAGTCCTTGCCACCTCATTAACACCTACAAACATCCTAGAATAACCCTGGACACTTGTCTTGATCTTGTGCATCATATCCAAGTATAAATAACAACCTCCACTCCTCCATTCTTTACTCATTCTCATTCTCTCTCTAAACTTATCTTGGAGCTTTCCTCTGGACAAGAGGACTCCCATTTTAAGTTCTTTTCCGCATTCCAAGTAAGTGTTTCCACTTGTTCTATTTCATTTATTTAGTTATTTTTAAGCTAAAAGTCAAACAATTGACTTTCTGTTTGACTTTAGCTTCTGACCATTTTGGTCAAGGTAAAGTTCAATCCGAACGTTCCTACGTGATCGTAATAACGATGGTATGATCCCTCTATGATCATACCCTTGGATAATTGATACGTGGTCGAAAACCGGTGTTCGTTTATGTCTAAGTTCATGTTTTTACTTAACTTTTAATCTCAAATAGCCTACTTGTAAAAGGATTTGTGTTTTGCAGGTCTTGTGAAGTTTAAGGAGCTAATTGGGAGCTAAACGGACCACCGGGACGAAAAACGAACCACCGGGACGCGAAACGGGTCAACCGGACTCAAGAAATGAAAGAAACAGAAAAACAAGTTTGGGGGCACCGTCGCCGACGCCCATAGGGGCCGTCGCCGACGGTATATGCATCCTCTCGTAGCTACAAAGTGCCGTAGACAGCAACATAGGCCGTCGGGTGAATGTCAACATTTACACACCGTCGCCAACGGGGCATCAAGCTGTCGGCGACAGCTCCCCAAACTTGACTACGCGAAATTTTTTTTCCTTTGGTCTTGGAACGAATCAAAAGAGGGTGGTTGGCCATTATTCGGGGGTTACACTTTCTTGGAGAGTTTGAATATCATCTTAGAGCCATTACTCATCATTGAGGACCTACCATTCCATCCATTATCATAACTACAACTCGAATCAAGAACAAATTCAACATCTGAATCTTGATTCCAAACCCTAGCTCCATCAATTCATCAATCCATTCATCCATTCATCATCATCACTTACCCAAAACCCTAACCATCATCATCCACCATTCTCAAGCTTTCAAGATGTTCAACTTCAATTTCTCGACCATCCGGTGATCAAGCAACTTCGATCATGAGCGGCTAATTCCTTGGAGGTTTCACCCCGGTGTAGGTCTTTGTAAGTTCTTAGGGTTTAAACATTGTATTTGAGATTCGATTTGTGACAAGTTGTGATTTGATTTTGAAACTTATGATAATTGTCTTGCATTGGTATTGTATTTGTGAATTGTCGAGTGAAGATTAAATTTGACTTCGCAAAATGTTTATGTGCAATTATGCCTTATCTAGGTTAGAGTTTACATGTTCTTGGTAACAAAGTGCATTGCGGTCCATCACTTACGACGTTGATAGCTCTTGGCACCTAAGCCTCATAACACTAAATTTGTTAATCATCTTGCAATTAAATTGAATCTAAAAAGTGTAGAAGCCCTAGGATTGTAATTACCGAACCAGGTGTGAACCTTGTTATCTCACCTTGTTTTATCAATCAAGTTTCTTTCATGTGTTAATCTTTAGTAGTTAATCAAACCAATCAATTTTCCATCTTTTCAAACTCAATTAAAAATCATAAAAGCAAGTAGCAAGCTTCATAATTGTGACATTTGTTTAAAATCATTCAAGTCTATTCGCAAACCACATACTCTTCGTGGTTCGACCCCTTACTACCACTAACTATTTGTTAAGGGTAAATAGGGCTTATAAATATTATCTTTGACCGGAGCGCGACACTCTGATCAAATTTTGGCGCCGTTGCCGGGGAGTGCGTGCGCTTTGTGTTTGGATTATTGTTTGAATTTCGTGATTATCTGTTTAAGTTGTTTAGCTTCTTTTTGTACTTTGTCTTTTTCCTTGTTACGCTGGTGTGTTACTTGTGCGGGTTACAGGTAGTGTATGCATACGCGGAACTCCGGGAGGACTTCACCTCTAGTCTACGAACCGGAAATCGAAAGAGTAGGAATCGGCAGATCGAGCTAAGAAACATCCCATTTCCCGGTCACTTCCCGATCTTGATTCTAAAGATCGAATCTCTACCTTAGAGCAGGAAATGGCTCGCATGAAGAAGAAGGAGGTGAACGCGGTACAATTTGCGGTGTGTGAAGAGTGTGGAGATATTGGGCATAGAACCGAGCAATGTCCAACGGGGTCGAGTGACTACACCGAGGAAGTAAACCAAGTGTATGGGGATCGAAAGCAATATGACATGAACTCCAACACTTACCATCCGGGTTTTAGAAATCACCCTAACTTCCGGTATGGTAATTCTTCGAATCAAATGAACCCGAATTTTCAATCGGGAAATCAAGGTGGTCATGGTGGGTCCTCGTACAATAATCGTCAAGGTGGTAACCAAGGGGGTTACCAAAGGAATTACAATCAAGGGGGTAACCAAGGACATCAAGGTCGCGAAAGCAACTATCAACGGGGTTACAACCAAAGTGGAAATGGGGGTGGTGCATCAAACTCCCAAGGTGATGATTCAATAAGTTCGAAATTTGATGCCATCATGAATGCTGTGAGCAATCTTACTAACTCACAACAAGCTCTTACTAATTCATACCAAGAGTTCAAAGCCGAAGTCAAGAAAGAGTTTGAAGTGAAGGACAAATCTCAAAAGGCATTAGAGAAGCAAGTGGGGCAACTAGCTCAAGAGATGGCTCAAATTCGTGGAAGTGGAGGAGGACTTCCAAGTGACCCCACGGTAAACCCTAAGCATCAAGGGTCGAACTCGAGGAACACACGTGAGGTACCAATAAATAAAATTTATTTACGTAGTGGTCGAGTCATAGATAGTGGTGTTGAGCCACCATCACCCAAGTTTTTTGAAGGGGTGGTGGAAGATGCGAGTGATGATGAAGGTAAAAAGGGTCAAACGGGTCAAAAGAAAAATGATACTACACCCGTTGTGACCGTTCCCGTCCCAAAGGCTAAGGAAAAGGGTGTGGAGGTTAATACCGCCCCTTATCCCGAAGCTTTGTTGGGACCATCTAAGAAAGTGGTAAACAAATGAGGCCCACTACAAGAAGAGATGTGGGGAATTTTTAAACAAGTTAAAATCAATTTACCACTTCTAGATGCAATTAAGCAAGTGCCTTCATATGCTAAATACTTGAAAGACTTATGCACCCAAAAGAGGACTCACAAATTTCCTAAGAAACTTGATTTAACTGAAAATGTCAGTTCGATTCTTTCGGGTGCACTTCCACCAAAACTTCAAGATCCGGGGGCGCCCATTATTTCAATACAAGTTGGTGAATTTAAAATGACTCGGGCACTTTTGGATCTTGGGGCAAGTGTGAGTATCTTGCCGGGTAGTTTATATGACCAATATGATTTTGGTCCACTTCAAGTGTCTAACACCACCGTGGTGTTAGCCGACTTGACCCCTAAACTACCCCGTGGGATAGTCACGGATGTAATAGTCAAGGTCGAGGACTTTTACTATCCGGTGGACTTTCTTGTATTAGATTATGTCTCTTTGGACCGAACCAAGCAACCAACGGTGATCCTCGGTCGACCATTTTTGGCAACATCGAATGCCCAAATTAATTGCAAATCGGGCACGGTCGACATGACTTTTGGTAACCGTCGGTTGCGGTTAAATGTTTTTTCAGGATTGACGGATCCTCTAGTCAGCGATGAATGCTATATGGCGGACATTGTTGACGAGTGTATACCTCTATGCGACATTAGTGTCGAAGAGGAAAACACAATAGAGGAATGTTTCATGTTTGACAGGTTACAAGGAGAAACGAATCGGAGCATGGATGAAGAGGTGAGAGAGTTGGAGGTTATGGCGGATAAAGAAGGAAGGCCCACTTGGACACATCAAGTGGAAAGTCTTCCGGAGAGCATCGATACAAAGTTGAAGCCATCATTGGAAGAACCTCCGGTGCTAGAGTTGAAGGTGCTACCCAAGCATCTTAAATATGCTTATGTGGGCGAAGGTAGCATGCTCCCGGTTATTATTGCATCTAACTTAACCGCGGAGCAAGAAGAAAAGTTGATGAGAGTATTGGTCACCCATAGAGCCGCTATTGGGTGGACCATTGCGGATTTAAAGGGAATTAGTCCCTCGGTGGTAATGCATAAGATCATCACGGAAGATGGCATGAGTCCTTCTCGCGACACACAACGGAGACTAAATCCGAACATGCGAGAAGTGGTTAAGAAGGAGGTATTGAAGTGGCTAGATGCGGGTATCATATACCCTATCTCGGATAGCCAATGGGTAAGCCCGACACAAACGGATCCTAAGAAAGCAGGCATTCAAATCGTCACAAATGACGCAGGTGAAGAGGTCGCCACTTGGCCGGTAACCGGGTGTCGTATTTGTATTGACTATAGGAAGTTAAATGCTGCAACTTCCAAAGATCATTTCCCTTTGCCATTTATTGACCAAATTGTTGAGAAGTTGGTCGGACAAAAATTTTATTGTTTTCTGGATGGATATTCCGGATACAATCAAATTGCTATACATCCGGAAGACCAAGCAAAGACTACTTTTACTTGTCCATACGGTACCTTCGAATTTAGGCGAATGCCCTTTGGACTTTGTAATGCCCCCGCCACCTTCCAAAGGTGTATGACGAGTATCTTTTCAGATATGGTGGGGGAGTCTTTGGAAATCTTCATGGATGATTTCTCAATATTTGGGTCATCATTTGATACATGCCTTGACCAACTCGAAAAAGTTTTGAAAAGATGTGTTGAGAAAAATCTTTTTTTGAGTTGGGAAAAGAGCCATTTTATGGTTCAAGAAGGGATTGTGTTGGGGCATGTCGTCTCGAGTCGTGGGATTGAAGTAGATAGGGCGAAAGTGCAAGTCATATCCACTTTGCCTTATCCTACAAGTGTTAAGGGTATTCGGTCGTTTTTGGGACACGCGGGGTTTTATAGGCGGTTCATAAAAAGCTTTAGTGATATAACAAAACCCCTATGCAATTTGTTGTTAAAGGATAAAACTTTTGATTTCGATAAAAATTGCCAAAATGCCTTTAACGTGTTAAAGAAAAAGTTGGTTGAAGCTCCAATCTTGCAATCACCGAATTGGTCTTTACCATTCGAAATTATGTGTGATGCAAGTGATTATGCGGTGGGGGCCGTATTGGGTCAAAGGGTAGACAAGAAACCGGTTGCCATTTACTACGCAAGTAAGACTCTCTCGGATGCACAATTAAATTATACAACTACCGAGAAAGAGCTACTTGCGGTGGTATATGCGTTGGACAAATTTCGTGCTTACATATGGGGTACTAAGGTCATTGTATATTCTGACCATTCTGCAGTTAGGTATCTCATGGACAAAAAGGATGCAAAGCCGAGATTAATCCGATGGGTTCTCTTGCTACAAGAGTTTGATTTGGAAATTAGAGACAAGAAAGGGAGTGAGAATGTGGTTGCGGACCACTTGTCTCGATTGAGTGTAGAGGAGGATTATTCCCGTGAAGAGATTAACGAGAACTTCCCAGATGAGCACATTTTAAAAGTTGGAATATTACTATGGTATGCTAACATTGTGAATTATTTGGTTACAGGTGATTTGCCGGCTCATTGGGATAGAAGGAAGAGGTTGCACTTCCTATCTCAAATCAAGTACTACACGTTGGAGGAACCAGACTTATTCAATTTTTGTCCGGATCAAGTCGTTCGAAGATGCATACCCGACGAGGAGATTCCTAGCGTCTTGATGCACATGCATTCATTTGCTTGTGGGGGCCATTTCAGTGGTCACAAAACCGGGCACAAAGTGCTCAATAGCGGTCTTTACTGGCCGACTATTTTCAAGGATGCTTTTAATTCACTAAAAAATGTGTTAAATGTCAAAAGTTAGGGGGTATTTCAAAAAGGGACGAAATGCCCATGCAACCGATCGCATTGTAGATATTTTTGATGTGTGGGGGATCGATTTCATGGGCCCATTCCCCAATTCGCATGGCAATTTATACATCTTGGTGGCGGTCGATTATGTATCCAAGTGGGTCGAAGCGATTGCCACCAAGACGAATGACCATACCGTTGTTTGCAATTTTGTACAAACGAACATAATTTCGAGATTTGGGATTCCCCGAGTGATCATTAGTGATGGGGGATCTCATTTTAAGAATTTCAATTTTGGCAAACTTTTGAAACGGTATGGTGTTGACCATCGAATTACTACCCCTTACCACCCACAAACAAGCGGTTAAGTGGAGGTTTCCAATAGGCAAATAAAAGAAATTCTGCAAAAGACTGTTCGACCCGACCGAAAGGATTGGTCGACGAAGTTGAATGATGCTTTGTGGGCTTATAGAACGGCTCATAAAACACCTATTGGAACTACACCTTATCGCTTAGTTTATGGGCGAAATTGCCATTTACCGGTTGAGCTTGTGCATCGTGCTTGGTGGGCTATTAAAGAGGTTAACATGAAATATGACGATGCAGGAAAAGAGCGAAAGTTAAAGCTTTGCGAGTTGGAGGAGCTTAGGGAAGAAGCGTACGAGTGCGCCTCAAAATACAAGGATGATATGAAGAGGGCACATGACGCGAAATTGAAGCCGAAGGAGTTTGAAGTGGGTCAAAAGGTTTGGCTCTATAATTCAAGGCTTAAATACTTTCCCGATAAGCTCAAGAGTAAATGGATGGGCCCGTACGTGATTACACGGGTCGGAAAGCTTGGAGATGTTACAATCAAGGACCCGAAGGATGGGTCGAAGCAAACGGTTAATGGGCATCACCTTAAACCGTTCCTTGATGGTAACAATGAGAAAAAGGATGAGAATGTAGAGTTGGTGAACTTCGTGGTAAGTGTGCCAACTTATGTGGTCAACTGAAAGGACCGGTAACGAATTTTGTAAAGTTATGTACAATCTATTTAATTGTTTGAGTAATTTTGTGATTAATCGTTCTCGTTTTGTACTAACCCTTGTGATTGTGTGAAGTCCGGACATTCCGAACGGGTCTTGAAGACAAAATGTATGTTTTTAGACTTATTCGTGTGTATTAGGGACAATACACGACTTTTCGAGGGGTGGTAGGATCGTAAACGGTTTTTGCGTTTTCTAAAATTTAACTTATAAAAAATCACAAAAAGTTTTTTTTTAATAATTTTTAGGAATTTCTAATGTATATAGTTCATTTATAAAAAGTGCATAAAATTCCTCCATTTTTTCGAAAAGTGTAAAAAAAAATAAAAAAATTTGAAAATAAAAAAAACTTGAGTTCTGAAGGCCGTCGCCGACGGCAGATGTGGGCGTCGCCCACGGTCCTCCACAAACCCTGTAGCCTAACTTTCTCCGTAGACAGCGACATAAGCCGTCGCCCAATTTCCCCATTTCTTGATACCGTCGCCGACGGATGATCTGACCGTCGCCGACGGTCCCCCTAAACTCATCCGACGCAGGTTGTTGTTGCACGCTCAGTTTCGAACCCAACACCTTTGAAACCCTTTTAAACGTAACCTTAATGCATTTTAAACCACAAAATCGACTTAAGGGGTCCACAACCTGATCCATCTATACCCTAATACCACAAATCTCTGCATCCATTACATTCACAACTCCTTCTTCATCTTCTTCTTCTCAAATACACTTCAAGAACCCTAACCTTCTTCTTCTCATAACTCCTTCGATTCTCACCCAAATCCAGTGATTCTTGAGCCAAAGTTGTGTAGTTTTTCGAGAGGAACAAAACCCCCATAACGTTTTCCATCAATTCTTGCTTGTTTGCAAGATTTCTAGGTGTGAGTTTTAGGGTTTTGAAGAGTGTTCATCCAAGTCTCTTGCTTTGCACTTTTTCTTAGTTCTTCTTGTTATCTAACATCAAAGGTATGAAATTTCAGTAAATTTATGCATGATTTTCATATGTATTGTTGATTTCTTTCGAAATTTTAAGCTCATTGTTTAAGAGTAGGTTGTTTATCATAATGTATGATGTTTTAGCATAAACTTAAGAATGTTTACTTGATTTGGGAGGGATTTGAGCATGCTTTAGTCTTGGTGATGTGATTACACTAGATTTTTGCATGATTGAGCATAGTTGTAATGTTGAATATTGTTGAAACCATGAAATTTTGAGAAATTTTATGAATAAACATGTTTAATTGATATAAGTGATAAGATGTGCGACTTTGGAAGTTTAAAAAGGCGATTTTACATCTAATTATTGATTGAAATTCAACATTGCATATTATGTTCAAAGTTTGAGATTGTTTGAAGATTCAGGTATACTAATTGTTGTTTTATTGTCTTTTGATTGTAGCTATGTTTAGAGGAAGAAAGAAAGCAAAATCCTTCGGGCAAGGTTCGTCTTCGGGAGCCGGTTCAGGCTCGGGGCAATATCAAAAGCGTTGGGAACAATTAAGTAATGTAGAGGAGGGTGATGGGCAACTTATCCGACAAGATTGGGACTGGGAGGAGGCCAAGAATAGTAGGTCGGCTTCGGTATGGAAAGATGATAAGTTGAAAGCTCTTTCTCGATATCGAAACAAGAAACTGGAGGCGAAGATGTAGAAAATGAAGATGGTTACGGGTGTTTCGAAACCCGTACCCAAGAGGGCAGTATGTGAACGTACGTTGAATGTCGAAGAGTTCCAAAAAATCAGCATAGTTCAAAGGTTTGAAAAGATTGGGTGGGAACGAGTGGTTGACTGGTGCGAGGATATCACCACCCGGGTGTATTTGGGGGCTGTTTGTGAATGGTTGTCTACTCTCTGGTTTGAACATTCTGACGGGCCAGCTCCTACGTGGCAGTTGATCAGCAATATTGGAAAAAATCAAATGATCATGTCATTTGAGCATATGAATGCTATTGCAAGGTTTGATTCGCTTGGGATTGAAGCGTATGATTACTACGATTATGATCAGTTTTTGGATAATAAAAGAAACGAAGCTAATCCGCCGCAAATGCTAGCATCCGTATTGCCAGGTTCTGGGGGCGCAGGTGATTTGAGAAACGATTTATCTTTGATGGGCAAAATACTACAAGGCATTTCGTTGGAGAATGTGTTGGTGCGGTTTGGGGACCGCGGTAAAGTGAAGGCACCCGACTGCCGGGTTTTACATTCATTGTTATATGGGACGCCAAGGCTATCATGGCGTCAAATTGTGATGATCAATACATGGGATACAAGAGAATCATTCAAGCGGAAGATGATTCCTTATGTGAGGTTGATTAGCGCAATGATTTTGCAGCAGAATGCATTGCCTCAGGAGTCACTGTGGGTGTCTAAACCCATCGATCAGTTCAACTTCGCCTCCATGAGGCGACATTGGAAGATAACGGTGAAGACTTTTGGTCATCTTCACACGGTTGAAGATGAATAAGGAGATAGTTACCGATTCACTGAACCGAGAGAAGGTGACGAAGAGGGTGATGAAGAGGAAGGAGATGAGGAGATGCCTGATGTTGAGGAGGAGACGGATCCTTCCGGTCCGCGGGGACCGAGGCGGAGGTATAGGAAGCAGCATAGGGAAATCTCTGCCGATGTGGCAAATTTTATGAACCAAAGGCAGATACCGTCATACTGGTTGTGGACCCGCGGGCAACAAGCGGTTTACGATAATGTATCGGCATGCATTGGCAAAGGGAGAGAATACCACGCGAGCAGGAAAGAATGGGAAGAGGCGCAAGGGGCGTACTCGCAAGAACAATGGGCTTTTCAAGCATCCTTTCACGAGAGGATGGAGAAGCAGATGGAGGAACAACAACTGCAACAAGCGTTACAACGATCACAAATGGAACGCTTGTTACAGTTGCAAGAGGAGGAAAGATCCCAAAGACGGGCATGGGAGGAAGAAGAGGCAAGGCGTCAAAATGCACAAAGAGAATTAGATCAACGCCGATGGAGAGCTTTAGCTGTCTCTAACCAAATGGCTATTAATAATGCCAAGGTGCTCCATGATCAGGAGCGACATCAAAGAGACTATCAAGCCAGTCTCCCATATGCCGAACACTCAGGGTGGACCGATTACCCCAATCTTCCTCATCCACAAGGCCCATCCGATCCCACCCCTCATTGGCCCTAGGCAGTCGGCTCTAGCTTCATCCCGATTCCTTACCAACCACCACCTCCTCAAGGAGAGCCGAGCCCACTCGATAACTATAGGGAGATGTTTGAGGCCCTCACTGGTTATCAATACCAGCCAAACCCGCCAGTGAACCCTAATGAGAGATATCAGCGGTAGAGGCAAGATATGTTTGTGTTGTTGTTTTTGTATATTATTTTGTTTTTGTTATTTTTATTTCGTATTATTTATTTTCGCCTAGTTAAATGAACGTTGTGGGTGTGTTCCCTATATAACCCTCACGAGACCTCTCGTCCTCCCAAGCTATTGGGGGGGTTTAAAAGGGCTTGTTGCATAAGCTAAATGCAACCGTGATTCCTACGAAAGTGAGTTAGGTTTGTTGTTGTTGTAAATTTTTTTCCACATAAATCAAAGTGAAATAACGTATAGCTTGGTAATATTTTCATAAAAGTAGTAGAACTAGGTAACTAACAAATTTTGATGGTTGTGAGAAGCATGCTTCTACACAAGGGTTAAGATTTGTAGGTACATTGGTTTCGTGGGACAACCGCTTTCATGAAGAGGAGAGGAGCATACGAGGAATGAGCTCAAAACCCAGGTGCATACGTTTCTTTTTACTTTTGATTTTTAGATTAGCAAATAAGTGGATTGTAAAGTGTACATTATTCTTCCGGGGTGAAATTTTGGGGAAGTTAGTCGTGTCACATCCCTTGTGCGTTTAATACTCTAGTTCTTACACATTGAGGACAATATGTACCTCAAGTGTGGGGATGGGGGAGTAGTAAGAATTTTCGATTTTGACCCATTCATTTAAACACTACACATTGAGGACAATGTTTACCTCAAGTGTGGGGATGGGGGAAAATTTCAAATTTTTTTTTCAAAAATATCATGTTTCAAAAGCGATCTTAAAAGCACAAGTAACTAAGTCAACGAGGGATGTCACAACCCATTTGGTCTTTTGTCATGGTCAAGTTCAAATGAATAGCATGACGGGTATTTAGCGGGTGGTTATTTGGGAATAATCCGCCTAAGGAACTAGTAGTTTATGCATGTCACATACCATACCCTTTTAGATATGTGAGATTTGAGCCACTTTTATATCATAGATTACATACCAATGTTTCTTTGTTTGAGTGGACCATTAGTCATATATTGTAGAACTTGCAACTTTTGATACGTTTGAGACCATAGACCGAATATAAGCACGAGAATGATTAAGGCATTAGGTAAACCTTTTATTTTAAAACCATTTATCCATCCGTAACCAAAATAAATCCCCTAGTTGCCCACTTTGAGCCTAAACCTTTCGTTTGACCACCCTATAGCCCATAACCTTAAACCTTTTCTTTTAAACCCGTGTGATGAAAATTCGATTATAGGAGTCGTATTTGTATAGTTGTTTTCTGTGAAAAAAAAATCAGAAAATGTTATGAAAAAGAATTGAAAAAAAAGCATTGAGAAAAACACAAAAAGAAGTGTTAGTAGTTGTTGAATAAAAGGCGAAAAGTTGTTGCCTCATAATTGGTGTTTATAGTTAGTGTTGTTTAGAATAGTCTTTTGTAATAAAAAATCGAATTTTCATCACCTTAGCCACTTTAAATTATCCTAATTCCTACCCTTAGCCTAGCCCCGTTACAACCCTTACAAAGACCTTATGACTTGTGCTTAGTGTTCGTGATCAATAGTGGAGAATGATTGAGTTGCAAGCTTATGCGGGTATGTGTTCTAATCGGTTTTGAGTGAATATTCTTTGAAGTGCTAATACATTATAAATATTAGCCAATCTACAAGCCGAGTGGAGAGAACATTGTGAGGGATGTGCATGAATTGTTGGTTTCACGGGCGGGATAATCTTGAGTAACCATTTGTGTATGTGAAATCACATTACAGTTAAATATATTGAAAATTGTAAAGAATTTGAACTTTAGCATGACATTGGACCTTAACCTTTGTCTCGGGAATGGGGAGTGTATTCTTCGTTCGACCCACGTGAAAGTGAAAAACAGATTTGCTTGAGGGCAAGCAAAAGACAAGTGTGGGGATGTGATACGTGGTCGAAAACCAGTGTTTGTTTATGTCTAAGTTCGTGTTTTTACTTAACTTTTAATCTCGAATAGCCTACTTGTAAAAGGATTTGTGTTTTGCAGGTCTTGTGAAGTTTAAGGAGCTAATTGGGAGCTAAACGGACCACCGGGACGAAAAACGAACCACCGGGACGCGAAACGCGTCAACCGGACTCAAGAAATGAAAGAAATAGAAAAACAAGTCTGGGGGCACCGTCGCCGACGCCCATAAGGGCCGTCGCCGACGGTATATGCATCCTCCCGTAGCTACAAAGTGCCGTAGACAGCAACATAGGCCGTCAGGTGAATTTTTTTTCCTTTGGTCTTGGAACGAATAAAAAGAGGGTGGTTGGCCATTATTCGGGGGTTACACTTTCTTGGAGAGTTTGAATATCATCTTAGAGCCATTACTCATCATTGAGGACCTACCATTCCATCCATCATCATAACTACAACCCGAATCAAGAACAAATTCAACATCTGAATCTTGATTCCAAACCCTAGCTCCATCAATTCATCAATCCATTCATCCATTCATCATCATCACTTACCCAAAACCCTAACCATCATCATCCACCATTCTCAAGCTTTCAAGATGTTCAACTTCAATTTCTCGACCATCCGGTGATCAAGCAACTTCGATCATGAGCGGCTAATTCCTTGGAGGTTTCACCCCGGTGTAGGTCTTTGTAAGTTCTTAGGGTTTAAACATTGTATTTGAGATTCGATTTGTGACAAGTTGTGATTTGATTTTGAAACTTATGATAATTGTCTTGCATTGGTATTGTATTCGTGAATTGTCGAGTGAAGATTAAATTTGACTTCGCGAAATGTTTATGTGCAATTATGCCTTATCTAGGTTAGAGTTTACATGTTCTTGGTAACGAAGTGCATTGCGGTCCGTCACTTACGACGTTGATAGCTCTTGGCACCTAAGCCTCGTAACACTAAATTTGTTAATCATCTTGCAATTAAATTGAATCTAAAACGTGTAGAAGCCCTAGGATTGCAATTACCGAACCGGGTGTGAACCTTGTTATCTCATCTTGTTTTATCAATCAAGTTTCTTTCAAGTGTTAATCTTTAGTAGTTAATCAAACCAATCAATTTTCCATCTTTTCAAACTCAATTAAAAATCATAAAAGCAAGTAGCAAGCTTCATAATTGTGACATTTGTTTAAAATCATTCAAGTCCATTCGCAAACCACATACTCTTCGTGGTTCGACCCCTTACTACCACTAACTATTTGTTAAGGGTAAATAGGGCTTATAAATATTATCTTTGACCAGAGCGCGACACTCCGATCAATAATCACGTTTACTAGTTGAATTGTTAAGTTGAGCATATTACGTAAAAGTTGAATTTTCGACTAAAATACATAAATGGTTTCTATAACTTATAACTCAGATGTTTTGACATATATAAGAGTTTTATAACTAATATAAACTGATGTTAACATGTTCAACTTGTCAAATTCAGTTTAGGGTCTTATTCTATGTCAAAAGTCAAGTAGTTTGACTTTTGATTCTAACCCGTTTGGTCAACGTTTAGATCTGTTTTAAGCATGATTTAGGACCATAATATTGTTGATTATAACTCTCTGAAGTTATACCACTTGGTCAATCCGTTTGATGGGTTAAACGACAAGTCTTGAATATATTGTTAAAAACGACCACAATACCCTTATGTGGTCAAAATAACTAAATAAATGGTTTTAAACTAAACCAACTTATAATTCGAATTTAGATCAGTATATACTTCAACTAAAAATGTGTTTTACTACTTAGACTTTTCGTATGCTCATCCGACCTTCAAAACCCGTCTTTATGCGCATAACTGGTTATGCGAACCTAGTTCGCATAAACTAGGCGTAACGGGTCAAAACCTTTTAAAACCTTTCCAAATCAGAATGTTGGTTTACTTAACCTTTATCCAATGAGTCCTTACACTCGGATAGGTACAAACCAAAATCAGAATGTTCGGAGTGTACGTCGCTACGAGAATTGGCAGACTTTCGTAGTTTGTTGCAAATAGTCCATGTGATTGAATAAACTTGTTTTTGCCATACCGAACCCCTCGAAACTTATTTCTAAGTTATGTAAAGGGTATTTAGGGTATGTTTAGCTTATGTCACTGTTCCAGAGTGTACGTCACGTCAAACTGATTACGTTTACGTAATAGTTTGCGTAGAACTTTTTAGAAATTGTTTAATAGTTCGAAATTGAACAATGATTGAAAACGTGCAAATATCATGGATAATTACACAATCCAATAAATGAAACACAAGGTTTCATTGCTTATGAAATTGTTCGGGATTGGTTAATGATTACAGAAGGCACAATTGTCACAGTCGTTCACCAAATTTTGGGTTTCACGTCTATTTTGGTGAAGTCGTCCCGTTTGTATAATATGAGTGTTTTCGAGTTTAATATAATCATGTAAAAATAGCCTTAGGAAAGGTGTATGCTATGGATTAATAAAACAAGTATGAGCACATAAAGAAGCATTTCAAGAATATCACATAAAGATGTTGTAAGAAATTTGCATATGAATCAAGAATTTGCATACTTAATAAGAATTTGCATATTTAATCAAGAATTTGCATATTTAACAAGAATTTGCATGTTTAACAAGAATTTGCATATTTAATCAAGAATTTGCATATTTAATCAAGAATTTTCACATTTAATAAGAATTTTATACGAAATTTGGTACTTACTATAGACTAGGTCGAACATGACAATTCTACCTAATTCCCTATAGTTATGACTCTGATACCAATCTGTCACACCCCAAACGATGGCGGAAACATCGGAGTGAGACGAAATAGATTGCTCATTACACATAACACTAAAATTTGAGACAAGTGTTTAAATAATGAATTTCATTTTATTACTACAAGAATTCAAGTACAACATGGAAAGGAAATACAAATACAACAACTTGAAATAAAAGAATTACAATAAGAATACATAATTTAAAGTGAGTATCTAGGCATCCTACTATGTTCCATGCATCGTCAACAATCATTAAACCTGCAACATGTTTTAAAAGCGTAGTTCAATACAAAAGTATTGGCGAGTATACAAGTTTGGTGTAGTAGCATAATAATATAAATTTGATAGTGAACAATCCACATGGCAAACCTAGTTATCAAGATTAACGTATAAAATGGCACGTGAACAAACAAGTCAAACCAAAGTTTAACGCAAGTTTAAAGAATGATTAACTTAACATGACCTCTCGTTCACGGGTGGTGCGTTACTCCTATAGCGTTATACATGTTAAGTGAGGCTTGATCGAAGTTAATGACAAGTTCATCTCATAAGAATCACCCAGAAAACACGAATCGAGCATAACAAATAGTAAGCATGTATTGGATTGCTTATTTGTATAATTGCATAAGAATATGAGTGCTAAGTGTGTTTTGTATAAATAAACATTTTACACTCAAAATGTGTGAAAACGGTAAAATGGGTCAAGTATACTTACAAAATTGCTAAGTCTTCCGATTATCCAAGTATTGACGAGTTAATAAGATTAGGAGGTTGAATGTGTTCGGATGGAGTTCAAGGAATGATTATATTCGGAATTTGGAATTTAAGGTACACAAAGTATGTATATTATATAGTATACTACATAAGTTTAGTTCAACATATATTACAAGAATCTCATACAAGTCATGCAAGGAGGTAGGATGGTAACCTTCCTTTTAAAACCTCTTTCTTAGATTCACCATTGCACAAGTTGTTAAAAACAACAAGGATGGTCATGAATGAACAATATGGAAATGAAACATACATATTAACTAAAAGGAAAACATCAAGTAAGGGTGGATTGAAAGTAGGTGATGTGTGCAAAATGCAACATATAAATTACATCAATTGTGGCATAAAACTAACCCTTTTTTAGTACTAATGTTGGAAAAAGTGTGCTTTTGTCTTCCTTTTGTATTTTCAGGATTAAATGAGCTCAAATTAACAAAAGAAGCAAAAAGACATAAAAATCTAACATAAATACAAGAAAATGAACAAGACGTGACATGCCCGACCCCACGACAGCATCTTCCCAAGCAAAACAAGAGGACAGAAGACT